>QTSX02007370.1:0-97893 GCA_014839935.2 Entomophthora muscae | reverse complement strand
GGTTTCTTGCGGGTGGTTGGGCTGCAGGGTCACATGAGGAGTCATAGGCACTAAATAGGTGGGCAGGTATTATTTGTCCTGTAATAATAATAGTTGCTTGGTATTCCAGGTGCCTTCACATTCAATGAGTTCAGGTTCTCTAGTTCTGGCTTCAGGGTTATAGATTAGAATTTCTTTTAAGGTGAACTATGAATAGGCAGGATTGGGAGGATATTCTGTGAAATGTACTGGCCTGTAAGGTGCTCCTGGGGGACGGTATAAATTAGTGACTTGTCTGTGGTTTCTTGGGGTTGGCTGGTGAAAGGGCAGAGCCAGAGAAACCAATATGTGAATAAAAAAGTGCTAAAATTAGGTCCAGATGACCTGAGAGAACCAGAGTTTAGTAACACTTTATTGCAAAAATGGCAATGGGCAACTTTCTGGTATCCCCATAGTATAATTATGCTCATCTACCATAGAAAAACTTTTGCAAAATCCTTTGGGCCAGGTGGTAGCATTTACCAGAGTTTAGAAATCCTTGGTGGCATGAGAAGTTGTCAGCATGTCATTGTCTGGATTCAGATGGATAACTGTGTTTTTCGTCTTTGAGACATCAAATTTGTCATCATCTGATGAGCCTTGTTTTTGGGGGTAATTCATGCAATTCTCCATTGGCAGAGGGCCAGTTGATCACGGGAATACTATTAAAGTTGGTGTCTTTATTGGATAGGCCAGGGTGGTTTGTGAAGGGGCAAGAATGGACCATGGATCGCACCTCATAGGTTAGTTTTGGAGGTTTCTCTGAAGTCAAATCTTCCCTTTACTTGAGCCCAAAAAAATGCAGGCAGCTGGGCTGGCGGCCCTCAGGGAGTCAGGGTTCAAATCCCAGGGGTGGTTTTCCATCTTGTGAATAAATAGTAGGTAACTGTCACTTGTGACAATATTCAAAAAATTTAAAATGCCACATTATGGATGCAGGCTATTTCAACCATATACTGGCCAGACAATGATCACACTAAAGTCAGATAATTTTCTTTTGCTCAGTCACAAAAGTGATAGGATCATACACAAAACAACTTGTTTCCTGATAATATTGCTTGTTTTCATGGCCCAAACTAGGTCTCAGGCCTTCCAAAAGTGGATTAACCAAAAATCTGTTAAAGAAACCATAGCACTATTTTTGATTGTTGAGCTTCTAAGTTTAGCCACTTAGGTCTAACAGAGCTTCTCATATATGGGCTTGAAGATGTAACAAAATCAATACCATTGCAATATTTAAGTTTTAATAGATTTTATTTAATTTTTTATTTAGATTGGGTTTTACAAGAAATGAAGGCTGTGATAAAGTGGCTTTACCAGAAGCAGCTGATACCCATATTGTTGAGCAAGGGGGCTCAGCTACTACGGGCTCTGTTTCTACCCAGCATCCCAACTTAAGTCTTGCAGAGGGCATGGGGTATCTTTCACCTGGTTCAGGTGTGGGATCAGTTTTTACCACCCCTATGAGATACCCAAGATAATTCTATATCTGAGCTCATGCCACATGTGAAAATACAGACAAATGTGGGCCCCTTCACCTCAATTCAATAATCCTGGGGAAATTCAGACCAATTAGATCCATCCAAACCTAATATGGATTCCAGCATGGCAAGTGTTACCCCAAGAAAGACTGATAGACATTAAAATTATCAAGAAGGTAATGAATCTCAACAAAAGTGGCATGGAATTTGAAGAAATTTTCATCTGTCTACAGTTCTTCAAGGTGATGTTCAGATATAATTTTGGGCTAACATTAAGAGGGACAACACATAATTGCCAATAAGCAGAATAAGTAGCTCAATTCCCAGCTTAATGATTCATATTCTATTATTCTTGAGCTCCTCTAAAACAGCATGTATCTCTTAATGGTTGAGGACAGACTTCATCTTGGGCTTCATAGAAAATTTTTAAAATTCACTATAAACAGCTGTATATACATAGGCTTGTTGTTAGTATTATGATTCTAATATGTTGTGTGGGTGAAAAATGTAATAATGGCAATGATTTGCCCCACAACCCAACAGTCAGTGCCAAAATCACACAAGGCCTATCCAAAATATTGGACAGTATCATTTTTATATTTTTTAATAAATTATTTCTTAATCTTCAAGATTACAGAATCTCTGGAAAATTACACTCCAGAGGTTAAAAAGAAGCAAAAACAGGATATGTTTATTGGTGAGTTTTAGAATCTTTGCCAAAGGGAACAATGCTCTACCAAAACTTACCCAATTACACTAATGGGTAAATGTATGGCAGAATTCTCTCAGACCTACTTAATATCTGGAGCTCATATAATTTAAAATTCTGTTTATTACTGAACCATCAAATGGAATGTGGAGAAAAGACATTGGAGAAAATTCAAGCAGGCGGGCACAAGGGGTCAATCTCACCAGCCAGCAATACATGTATTCATTTGGTTATGTATTGTTTTACAAAATCAGTAATAAAATCAGAGGTAACCTTAAGATATTCAATCAAGTTCTTTTTGCTGCCCACAACCATCATGAAATATTCTGGTGCCAGAAGCTGTTGATCTCTTTACCAAGCTAGCTCTCCACATCAATAATAGTATCCAAGAATCCAAGGCCATACAATGGATATCACATTAGTCCCTGATATATTATGCTATCAAAGTAATAACAAGCAGAATTAAGATGTCCTGCATCACAGATTTCTTCAGAACAGCACAGTCATTTACTCATTTCCAGTTCCTCCAGCCACATCATTCAGTCAACCTAATTAATCCCAACTGCCTACCTTTCAATTCAATACTGTCCCTGCTACTCATTCCTACTATTCCATTAAATAGTATAATGTGCCACTTCATCCTCCTACATATTGCCTTGAATAAAACCCCTCCCCACCAAAAATATATTTCTATATAATTATATAATGCATTTCACTAGATCTTCTATAAAATTTAATTTTATAATATATTAAAGACATTTAAATACTTAATGATAACTCATTGTATTGGCAGCTTCTTTTTAAAAACAATATTAATTTAGTTATATATATCAGATTTAGTTTTCTTAATGCTACAATTAAAATTAATATAGATGTAACGTAATTAATGATGACAAATGAGTCATCTGAATTACTTTCAAACTTTTGTTCTAAAATATGCATGGCATCAGCAAAACAAACAAATATGCCAGCAGTAAAGACAAAGATAACAAAGGAAATAATTTAGATTCAAAATAAAGTTCTTAAAAGTGTACAAAGAATTAGTATAGATGAATTGAGAATAGCAAGAAGAAAAGTTCAATGGATAACCAGGATCTATATATCAGGATAAAAATTATATTCAATTCAGTGTGCTGAAACATCATAGATTTATCCCCCTTGGGAAAACATCAATCCAAGAAACAACTTAATTGCCAAGTAAAGCTGGCCCAACAAATTGTCCATATTTTACACTTGGATCAACCAGCTGAGATCTAAAGGAGACACAATTGATAGAAGACTCATATTTGTCATAATCTGCATAGGAACCATGTTACTTCTCAGTTAGTTATATGATAATATTCCACTATGTCTAATAAAATACCAGTATGTTATTTAAATTTCCATTTATTTTGTATCATTTACTTCCCAGAAGTATATATTTGAAAATTAACACTTTTTATTTGGTATAAAAGGGTTTTATTGGGATGTTAAATGTAAAAATGAAAGACTTTAAGACATCAATCAGATAGCTTTATGAAGC
Organism: Entomophthora muscae; assembly: GCA_014839935.2. NCBI lineage: Eukaryota > Fungi > Entomophthoromycota > Entomophthoromycetes > Entomophthorales > Entomophthoraceae > Entomophthora > Entomophthora muscae. Next base: position 94,163 of record QTSX02007370.1, on the reverse strand, counting down.
AGTGGCTAATATTAAGGAAGTAAATAGAGGATAAAAGATCAGCTCAAGGAGGCAGTACTTGGCATGACTAAAATCAATCAGCTTAATGTCAAAACACACAAACTTAATCTCCCCTTCACAACAAAAAAACTTGAAACCAAGCTCATCAATGTCCAAAAGCACATACTTGAGGACCTAAAATTCAAACTACTGGGTTTTGGGACTCCTGATGCATGAGCTAAAGACCCCAAGATTTTTGATCAACTCAAGTCCAGGAAGCACACAAAAACAGATCTTGATGACACACAATTTGTGCTCAAGAAGTCAAATGGGGCTGTAATGGTGGAAGTAGAAGATATTACTGATACATATCAAAATAAATAACATTTAACATAATAGTAAAAATAATTTTAATATCTTTTTATTTAGAAGGCCTGGACAGATATGTGTACTTTTTACTTGAGCCACACTATCACAACACTCTAAAGGAATTACCTGGTGAATGTTAGACTCCAACTGTTGCTAACCCTGATTGTACTTAGAGATGGTAGGAAAGCCAAGGAAGTCTTACACATTTTTCAGAATTTTCTAAATGAGCTTCTGCCAAAAGAAATTAAATTAAATCAGATATTTTCAGCGCTAACCATGATACCTCTGATATGAGTCAACCTGTTTGTGATGCCTAAGGGTTCAAGCAGTTATTCATTGTGTTAAGATGAGAATATTTAGGAAGAATTTCTAGACAGAACCTTCTCAAAATGTAAAAAGGCCAGGAGGAGATCAGTTTATGCTATGCAAAAAGAGCCCCAAATTCCTAAATAATAGGGAATTTTAGTATTAGTTAGCATAACTTACCTTGTAATTTCTGACAGCTGTGGCACAGGTGGAAAATATCTTTGGAGAATTTGGGGCAGCACAGTGAGAGGAAAAGATTAAAATGCCTACAACCATGGAGAATAAATTTGGGGTGAGGTCTTACAATAACAAATGTAGTGCCATTTAAAATAGAATTTATGAGCTATCTACCTTTTTTATAAGAGAATTCATTTGTTTTTACCTTTATATCATCACAATGGGTATCTTGATTAAGGTTTGGGACGCCCTGGGGGTTAATGTAAAGATGGACAATGCATATCAGCACCTGGATTGGAAAAAGATTTCTCCTGGTTATATCTCAATAAAGCAGATAATTTAGGACACTGTGATCCTGGCATCCATCTATAAGATAGCTTCTTTACCGGGAAAAATTTCCTTGGCCAATTTGATCTCAATATTGTCATTATCAAGATGTCAGGAACTCTTCCATCAAGGGGCATATATCATGTGTGTCCTGTAGATTAGGATTATGACTGCCCTCCAGAAGCAAGTTCTGGAGTATCATTTCATCAATTCTCAATAAATTTTCACTATTTATCTTTTTACTTTATTGATAATGAAATCATGACATTTAAATTAAATAAATATAATATTGTGTTAAATTTTTAATTTCTTTTATTATTCTTTTTTTAGATATTTTATTGCCAGTACAATGAATAGTACAGTAGTTTTAAAAGCTATGGCAACAACCAAAAATACCTCATATTTAAACAAAATGATTTCAGATTCAAACAAAATCCAAGTTGCGCAAGATTCAGGATTCAAATAATTTAAATATTTTTGGTTAAAAAATGAACTGTCAAACAAAAAACAAAATTTCACTAGCTCATTATACAAAATTATAGAAAATATCAAGCGGTGTTGTTTGAACCAGAACAAAATGAACTGACACAGCAAGTGATATGGATGGATGCTGTTCCAGAGTATATTACAATCCAATCAGGATTCATATGAGGCACCAAAAGAAGGACTAAAATGAAACAAAATTTGAGTAATCTATAGATGAGGTTCCACAAGCACAAAACAAAATGAAGTCACACAAGATGTGTAGTATGAGCAGCCTAAAATAGAAAAATAACAGTTCTACAGCCAATCAACAGGTATCCAATTTAAGAACAGAGGCATTTTATTCATTTTCATTTCTCCTGATTTGTATAAAATGGTTTTGAGAACTTTCCAAATATGGACTCACAATTATAATAAAAATAAATCTTAATTTTAAACTTCTACTTTTAGTGATTTTATCCTAGGTTTTATTTCAAGGTGGTTTTCAACAGCAACAACATTTTCAACGGCGCCAGCAACCAAGCCAGCTTCAATGGAGGTGAGGCTCATAACGTGAAGGCACCCGTTTACACCCAAGCCTTTGATGTGGGTAACAAGGAAGCTGACCTGTACTTGACCCCTAACCCCTATGGATTTGACTTGTTTGAGAGTCACTTAGCTTCTAGCTTTGCCCCCGCTCTCTTACCCACCCCCACACAAGCTGCTACCCAACCAACAAATCAGAATTACAACCCTGATTTGGAACAACTTCCTGCTACCAGCCAACCTTCCCCCCCCTCAGCCAATCAGGATTCAGCTCCTGTGGCTCAGCACCCCAAATGCAGAATAATCACTGCCAAAATTCCTCAGGAAATTGTGGTACTGGACCTACAGGGTCTGTCCTAGGACCAGATTGCCACCCAATTGCAATTTAGCTGAGCCACCATAATGTGGGAATTCAATAACTTAATGTAAATTCAGAACCTGAACGTAAAAATGCGGGATTGTCAAATCCTTGGTCCAAATTTTGAATCACTTTTGCGGGCAACTCAGCTGAGTGAAAATTAAAATATTTAATATAATCAACCATTTAATTTGACTTTTTTTGATTTATTCAAATTGGCAAATTTTGAATCCCTTGAGCAGATAACTCAACTAACAAAAGAAAAATTCAGCAAACAAATGCAGAATACATGAATCAGAAATGTGGGATTCTAATGTATGATTTGAGATTTCCTGTATTTCAAACAAATCATAGACATCATGTAAAACTTAATGAATCTGAATTTGCGGGATTTTCAAATCCAAGAACCAAAGTTCAAATCAAAAATGAGATGAATTTGAAATAAATATAATTTATGGGCATCTCAAAAAGGATGTCAAAGAATCTAGAGTGGATTTTTTCTAATTCTTTTGGGAATCATAGACATTCTCAAAAATTGCCCTATTCTGTTTTAGGACAGCTAAAATTTAGATGCTTGATTACAGTAGATTTTAAAAAATGCTAATAATAAAATAGAATTATATATTGCAATCTATCTTATCACGTTGTCTTTTCCTTGATGTGTTGATAGTTCATTTGCTGTTGATAATGTGCTTGCATTTAATTGGATAGTTTCACCTCCAGTTGCCTTGGCAATAGGAAATCAAGTTGCCTCTCCAAGACCAGCTGTGGTTGCAGAGGCTACTCGATTTCCTAATGCCAAGGCAACTGGAGGTGAAACTATCCAATTAAATGCAATCACATTATCAACAGCAATCAAACTATCAACATATTAAGGAAAAGACAACATGATAAGATAGATTATGTCAAAACCGCAGGCTTGACCCGCCAACAAGGTTCCAACTAAGCAGGTTTGTGACCCGCAATCCAATTACCTGGTCACCTGAAGCCAGACTAGGAAGTCAACTCAAATTACCAAATCTATCAACATGAACAGATGATGATCCTTCACGGTGGATATCTCAATTTGGCGCTTGACTCATTATCAGGATCAAGCCACCCCCTCTTCCATCCAGCTGTGTGATCACCAATCATGTTCCTACTATCCATTGACTCACAATAGCTATATAGTCACTATCTTGCAATAAAGATTATTATCTATCTTCTAAATATTTTCCCCGTGTAACTCTGCTAAAACAGCACAGTTACAACATTGGTAGCACAGGTAGGTTCTTCATCCTACCGCATCTTGAAAAATTCCGCCTGTTGCCTGCACGCGCTGTGGCCAACAAATCCTTGACAGAATCATGTCTGGCCTCCCGCCCAACTGGACTCCATATACCCCTGGTACCAAGATACCTGATGGTTTTTTTCTCTACCAAAACACGGCAATCCTGCTACCCGCCTTCAACGCCCTGTCTGCCCAAGGGTTCTTTCAGGCACCTTCCTTAGTGCCATAACCAGCTGAAAAAACCACCATGCCCGCCTATGTTGCACAAAGACTTTGCAGCGCCGCCTTGGAACCCTTTGCAGGGGCCAACAACGACAATGCTGCTGCATGAATCCAGTCCGCCCAAAGCAAGCTAATCAGATGGAATGCCCACAGCAATTTTGGATTGCAGAGATCTCCATTTGCCTGACCCATGATGCTGGCACCTGGTGTGACAAGTGGCACAAAGAACACACTGACAAGAACTGGGACATCTTCAAACAGGACTTCTTGGTGAGGTTTGTGCTTAAGGATACGGCACTCATGATCATACGCCAAGTAAAGAACCTGACCCAGACAGGCACTGTTAAATAACTCACCCGCGCCTACAAGGAACTCCGTCTCTGTGCACCATCCAGCATGGCCTTTGACACCCCAGCAACACATCTCATGTATTACAACGCTCTCAAGTCACACGTGATGAGACATGTGAACCTGGACCAAGTTACCAACCTGCAAAGCCTGTACCGTGAAGCAGAAAAAGCAGAGCAAACATCCAACACTCTACACAAGGCACAGACTGGGAAACGAGAAAGGCCCAAGGACTCCCATTCAAGCAGGCGCTCCTCTTGACCACCCCCTGGGGGCAACAGCAACAACAAAATCTACAAACCCACGGGTTGAATGGGAATGGGAATGGAAATAACGGCCAGTCAAATCATACCTGTTTCTGTGTCACCGTCACCCAAGGCAGCCAGGATAAGGGAAAAGCCCAGGGAGAGCACTAAGTGAGCCAAGCTCTCCCCACGCAACTCCTGACTTGCCCAACAATGAATACCAACCCAAGGATGTGGACCAATGCCCAATGATCCAAGTGCCCTTGGAAGACCTGGTACTATATACCATTGCCAGACATCTCAATAAATTGATGTCTTACCCTTTCTGCTTTTGCAGTTACACAGGCTCAGCACTCATGGACTCGGGCGCAGACTAAACCTTAGTCAACAGCAGCTTTGTGGATAAATTCAAGCTGGCCACTAATCTTTTGCAGATTAAAAACGTGGTCCTGGCTGATGAACACCACATTGCCGTGACAAAGGAAACTGCCCCTTCTCTGTCATGCTTGAGAACCTCCACTCCACTATCCAAGGTCCCGTCATTGACTTACCTAAGTTTGAAATTGTACTGGGGCTGGACTGGTTACGGAAAACAACCCCCACGTGGACTGGGCGACCTCAGTGTTGACCATCAAGCGTGAAGGTGTCAACCACCAAAACTACCCTGACTCCGTGGACCAACTCCTATGCAACCACGTCATTGTGCGCATCATTGAGACTCTGGACAAGAAGAAAAACCTGAAGGCAATTGACTGGAATTCCTGCCAGTATGAAATCATACACTTCAAGGACCACCAGGACACCTCCACACCGCAAGATTGCAACATTGTGGCCTGTCACCCTGAAATCTTTAAGGAGGCGTTACCTGGGCTACCCCCTGAGAAACACATCCAACACTCCATTCAACTCAAAGGGGCTGTCCCCAAAGCACGCCCTATTTACAGGCTGACCCCAAACAAGGACAACGCCCTGCGCGCCTATCTCAAGGAGGCATTGGAAAAAGGACTTATCTGCCCCTCACAGTCTCCCTTTGGGGCCGCTGTATTCTTTGTGGCTAAAAAGGACGGTACCTTACGCCTGGTCACAGACTACTGCGCCTTAAACAAAGTCACCATTAAGAATTGTTACCCATTACCATTAATTGACAATCTTTTTGACGCCTTGGGAGGTGCCTCCATCTTCTCCAAGATTGATCTAACTGCAGGCTGCAACCAGATTTATCAAGGAGGAAGACATCCCCAAGACAGCCTTTTGCACCAAGTACGGTTCCTACAAATGTGTGGTACTCAACTTTGGTATGACCAACACCCTGTCCACCTTTGTAACCTTCATGGACAAAGTATTTGCGCCCCACATAGACAAGCACACCCTAGTGTACCTAGATGACATTATTGTCTACAGCCCCTTGGTGGAACAGCACCACAAAGAACTGGAGGAAGTCTTTGCGACCTTGGCACAACACAAACTGTTGTCCAAGCCCTCTAAGTGCCAGTTCTTCCAAGAGCAACTACCCTTCTTGGGACACATAGTCTCAAAAGACATCATCAAACCCGACAACCAGAAGATACAAGCCATCTGCAAAATGCCACCACCCAAAGACAAATCAGAACTCCGCACCTTCTTGGGAATGGTGGCCTATGTACAACGCTTCATACCCAACTGTGGCGTCTTGACCTCCCCCCCTGTCTGCCATAACAGGCACCAAGTCCAAGTTCATATGGACCCCCCAACGTGACCTCTGCTTTAGACGTCTCAAGGAAAAGCTCACAACAGCTCCCATCTTACAATACCCCAAACAAGACAGAGAGTACCAGATGGAAACTGACGCTTCAGATGCATCCATTGGAGGAGTACTACAAATTAAGAATAGTGATGGTGACTTCCTGCCAGTAGCCTACAAGTTGCGCAAACTGACAGATGGAAAGTGTTGATATCCAATCCACGACAAAGAACTGTTGGCCATTGTACACTGCCTAGTCAAATGGCGCTGTTACCTGGAACAGCAGGAAGGATTCATAGCACTAACCAATCATAAGTCGCACATCTACTTCAAGACACAAGCAAACCTGTCACGCCACCAAGCACGGTGGATGGAAATCTTAGAAAGGTTTAACATGCTCATCCAGTATAAGCCCAGGGCTGAGCTTGCCATGGCGGACGCCCTGTCCTGTCTGTATGTCTGTGCTTCTAGGGGAGAGAATGGGCTTGACCCAGACTAGCCTCTCCTAGTGCTCCGTACAAAAGATGAAGGGTTCCCTGCAGGCACAACCAATATCACCAAAGAAATGGTCATCAAGAATGAACACCTCTTTGCTGATGTATACAGGACTCTTCACAGAAAGATGTCAGATGGCACAACCATTTCCTACATCCCCATACATCAATGAGTTGATACCATTCTTTGCTACCACAGAGATCTTGGACATACCAAGAGCCAAAATCTATATGAGTTCCTAAAACATAAAGCCTGGTGGCCAACCTTATACCACAATGTCCAAGAAGTGCTAGAACAGTGTGAGGTCTGCAAAAAGTTTGCCAAAAGCAAAACCCCGCCTAAGTCTGTACTCCCCATTCAAACCCAACTACCGTTCAAATTATGGGCTCTGGACATTGTGGGCCCCATGCCAGGAAAGCACAACAACAAAAAACACATTATCACAGCCATCAATTTTGCAACAAGGTGGCCAGTAGCCCAAGCAGTGAAAACACATACCAGTAACAATGTCCAACAATTCATTGGCAAGGAAATAATCAGCAGGTTTGGAAAGCCAGAACTCCTGATAACTGATGGAGGCAAAGAAGTGACCTCCAAAGACACCAACGTGTACCTCACCAAAAATGGGGTTAAACACACTGTCACAACACCATACCATCCACAGGCCAATGGACGCGTAGAGCGGCTTAATGGTAGCCTTGTGCAAGCCTTAGTCAACCTCACTGCCGGGAGACCTGAAGACTGGTATAAGCAGCTACCAACTGCATTACTTGTGTGCCAAACCCAAGTGAACAGATCCACCGGAAGAAGCCCGTTTGAACTGGTATACAGCACACAGCCAAATATCATTCAAGCATTGACAGGACCCAAACTGTAAATTCCAAGTCAAGTCCCCCCTTGCTCTGACCCTCAAATAATAGAGGCCAACAGCAAACAAGCATTCAAAGAAAAGGAACACTTACAAAAGACCTTTGTTCCCATTTGCCAAAGACATGAAGTCAAGGACAAAGTCTGGGTCATGAATGTTGACAAAAGCAAACTACAACCTGAAAAAGTAGGGCCAGCAATCATTCTAAAGGTAAACAACAATAACACTTACCTTGTGCAAGGGCTCAGGAAACGCAAGCAAGACAAGACCTTACACCACAACCGCCTACAACCCTGCAAAGCAAGACAGAAACAACGGGAAACCACCCTGCCTGCCACTAAACAACAACTGGTTTAATATGGCGCCTGGGCTCCCGACAACCTCCCTGACAACCTGCCCCCAGAGGAGGCTGACCTTCAGCTGGGGGGGGTGTCAAAACCGCAGGCTCAACCCGCCAACAAGGTTCCAACCAAGTGGGTTTGTGATCCGCAATCCAATTACCCAGTCACCCAAAGCCAGACTAGGAAGTCAACTCAAATTACCAAATCTATCAACATGAACAGATGATGATCCTTCACAGTGGATATCTCAATTTGGCACTTGACTCATTATCAGGATCAAGCCACCCCCTCTTCCATCCAGCTGTGTGATCACCAATCATGTTCCTACTATCCATTGACTCACAATAGCTATATAGTCACTATCTCGCAATAAAGATTATTATCTATCTTCTAAATATTTTTCCCCGTGTAACTCTGCTAAAACAGCACAGTTACAACAATTGTAATATATAATTCTATTTTATTATTAGCATTTTTTAAAAGCTACTGTAATCAAGTATCCTTAATAGTAATACATTGACACTTTTGTAGTAAACTGATAGTTTATCTTTCTCCCTCCTTCCTTTCTTGAAAAGAAGTTTTATGGTTGCTATATTAGTGATTTAGACTTCAGAATATTGCATCATTTCCAGTTTAGACAATTTTGCATTTCACTTAATTTCATGTCTAAACATTGTTGTTGAGATTAGATTTTCATTTGATTTTATCCAGAGTGGAGCGTCTTGATTTGGGTTGATTTGTCCTAGTTACTTACTGTACATTCAATTTGGATTCCAGTTCCTGCAATTATTATTTGAGCTTACTAGTGGCATTCAAAAGTGATTTGAAATTAGGTTCTTGGATTTGACAATCCTACAATTTCAAAAAAGCATAGTAAACTTAATGAAAATGGTTAATGGATTTGAACGCTTCAAATCTGATTTGAGCTAATTCATTTTGTCCATTGGAAATGTGCAGTTCAACTTGAAATTTGCAAAGGTTCTATGAGTTCCTGAATTTTCAAATATTCAAATAAATACTCAAAGAATTGAATTTAATTAAAAAAGGCCATCCCGCAAAATTGATTCAAAATTTGGACCAAGAATTTGACAATCCTGCATTTTTATGTTCAGGTTCTGAATTTACAGTAATGAATAAGGGGAATCTGATTGGTACAGCCAAAAAGCCAAAGAAGCAGGTCAACTCCCAGATCAAGGATGGATATTCTATAATGCTTGACCTCCTGCAGCAAGACACAAGCTTCTCCTGACCCAGGTCTGGAAGCAACTTGTGCACCATGGCATTTGGGTTTCTGAGTGCATGGTACAGCTCTGGATGTATGGAAAAGTGGCTTCAGTCTGGGTACTTACCAATGTTGCATAGCAACCAATGGGATGGTAGCAAGGATTCCCCATATGATAACACCATTGAGTCTACCCTGGTTCAATGCCTGACAAGTTTTTCTAATGACATCATGTTCATTGTCTATTACAAATTGTCCATTGCATTTGATAAGTTTGATGAGCAAGGAAAAGTTACCACCCAAAAAAGAAGGAAGAAGGTCAAGAAGAGGACATTTATTGGTGTGTTTCTGGCTGTTTTGGCCAAGAGTTTTTTCTACTATTGGACAACCCCAGATTTCACCAATGGTTACAAGTATAGCCACATCCTTAGTAGATTAATCAACTCCTGGGATTGCTCAAATTCCAAGCACCAGGTTTCCTGAGCCACCAGATGGAGGGAAGCTCCACTGCCCTGAGACCATCCAGGGGTGCGGGCACCAGGCCTCAGTTCACCCCACTGGCCACGCTGACATTCATCTGGCAGATGTTGTGTTCTTCATAATTGGAGATACACTCCGGGAGCACCACCCTCAGGCTTTCAACAATCTCTATCTTGGGGTCCTTGATCATGATTCTCTCTTTGGTCAGCAGATGATGGCTGACTTGTTTGCCCAAATTGTCTTCCATGTGAATATGGACAACTAATCACAGAAGGAAAAAAAACCTCCCACCTTGTGCCACTACCACCTATCAGCCCATCCAGCCAATGACAGACAAGGAATACAATAAGCGTTATATGACAGCCATCACATGCAATCCTCCTACCCCTACCCCCCTCCTTCCAGCCCCACCCATCTGATCCCAGACCCCCCAGGCCAGCACCGCTTCTACACCTTCCTTCCCACGCTATTCTGCCTACTAGGCATCACTCTTCCCTGCCCCAATAAACTCCCTTTTACCAAACATTTTCTATTTAAATTATCTTTATTTTGAATTTTAATTGTTCATTTTCCCTTTGTTTATAGTTGTTTTTATTTTTTATGCTCAGTTTATTTCTATAAAATCATATATTTACTATGCAATGTATCTAGATCCAGAACACAGTTATTTTCAATACCCAAACACAGCCCCTTGTGAAAATATTAACAACAATTTGGTGATCAGCTAAATTTGAATTAGAAAATTATAGGTTAACTTTTCTAGATAAAGTTGTTGCTGATCTAAATTCAAAACCTTAACAATAAACTTTAAGCCAATCAATAGTCAAGTGAGAAAGTGATTTTTGTGACATAAAGGGTCATTCAATAATTCTTTGATGCATGTGCACTATTTAATATGATTGGCTGGTTGTTTTGCCATTGTGCGCCATTGCTGCTGTGGTAAGTTGTTGGTGGATAAGTGCTAACCCAGCAGCTGATTGGTCACTAGCCCATCAAAAACTTGCCACAGCGGCAATGGCAAAACATCCAGCTAATCATATTAAATAGTGCACATACATCAAAGAATTATTGAATGACCCTTTATATCACAAAAATCACTTTCTCACTTGACTCCTGATTGGCTTAAAGTTTATTGTTAAGGTTTTTAATTTAGATCAGTAACAACTTTATTTTAAAACAGTTAACACATAATTTTCTAATTCAAATTTAGCTGATTTACAAACTGTTGTTAATATTTTCACAGGGGGCTGTGCAAAGCGCCAAAAATAATATGGTAATTAAGGAAACAATGCCAACACAAAGCAAATGACACATATTGAGTTGAGAGTAAAACATATACACAATTTTAAAAAGATGTAATATTGGAGTAATGGGGAAAAAACAGGAATACACAAAGAGGCAATGGTATCAGAACAATAAATATTTTATTGGGGTGAAATCTATAAAAACATATTTAAAGTTAGTAAAAAATCAATGAGATAATTAAAAAAGCTGCTTAAAGATCTTGATCTTGCAATTGCAAAGATTGAATATATTATTTGCAAGGTCAAATAAAAAGTGAAGTCCACTGCCCTCACTGGCAAGAAAATTGAGAAGGTGTTGGCCAATGCACTTATGGCCAAGATTCCAGACACCTCTGAAAAAAATTGAGTGTGCTCTAAAAATTCAAAAAACAGTGGTCAAGGGCTTAAATTTCAAAGCCTATGCCCTTTCTGTGCTGTCTGTCTGGACAAATGACCTTGAGATGTATGAACATCTCAAGCCAGCCAAGCAAGCAAGAAAGAATGACACTAAGATGCCTGCACAGCTGGTTGCACCTAGGATGGTCAAGCTGGCTGAGGCTGTGGGCTTATAGGAAACAGAAGAAGGTAACCTAAAAAATAAAAATTCTTACCTTTTTTATATAAAATATTGACGGAAAAATACGCCAGGTTCTGGCCCCATTTGTTCCTGCCACGTTTTACACAAATTATGCCACTCACATGGCTAGGCAGCTGTTTCTGTCCCCCCTGTTGTGCAGGATCTTGAAGACAGAATTCACAGGTCTTTTCCAATGTTGTGGGAGGCACTGGCTGAGCTTACACATTCTGAGGGGGCATCTGAGTGGGCAGTTAATGCCTACAAGGATGCCCAATTGGTCTGTCTGGACCCAGTATCACTCAGTGGAGCTTACTGTGTAAACTCCATTGAGCTTGTTTGGGATGTCCTGGCAACGCTCCCAATCAAGAATATACTGAAAACGGCCTGGGCCCATGCAGCTGCTTGCTTATGCTTACCAGTGGTGCACAGGCTCTCCTACCTCCTGGAAAACTTTAGGCGCTCAGTGGGTAAATTGGCTGTTGCAGACACAAAAGCTGTAAAGAAGACCAAGATCCTCCCGGTGGACTTCAGGCTGGCCTGGAGTGCCAACAAGACAGGGCTCCCTCCAGCAATGGAGCTTACGTTTACCAAGACAAAGCACAAGAAGATCAGTACAGTATACAACAAATTGTGTGAGTTTACTGAAGCCTTTGCTGGTCAAAGGCTTCACCTTGTGGTTTACCTGGGATATCTTTTCTTCTTTGGGATAGGCGCCAGTGTAGAGGACCTAGATGGGGTCCTTCTTGGGATCAACAAGGCCGGGCTCTACTTGGATGGGAAGAAGGCCCCCCGGATACAACTTGGTTGACCATGTGATCCAGGACGCCCTGGTCCTGGCTGGGATACACAAGTTTGCAGCCCTGCCTGAAAAGCTGCTGCTTCACTCCCATCTGACAATCCTGCCTTTTACAATTTGCCAAGAATAGTTCAATCAGGTTGTATCCACTGTCTACAGTGTGACAGTGGAGGTTGTGTGCCACCTCCATTGCCAGGTGAGTACATACCAAATAACTCACTACAGGCACACACAATAAAAATCTCTTTCTACAATATAATTCTACACTTTTAATTTTTATTATAATTAAATTTTTCTAATTATTATTTTGCTAACAATTTTTGAAAAAAAATCCTGGAGAAGTTCTCTATAAAAGTATAATAATATGTGTTGATAAAATTTACTCCTAGCTTGTACACTTTATGCTTAATTTTTTTAAATTTCATTTTTATATTTATTTAAGAAGAGTGATTTAAATATATATGTGTAATCCAGGATCAAGTTTTTGGGATATCCTCAGATGCCATAATAAAATAATTTGACATAAAATAAATATTTTACAAACCTTCATTGGAGTCAGGACTCCGGAATAATATGGTAGACTTGACCATCATTCCCCTGGCTGATTGGTTAGACAGTCAATTGCCATACAGCTGACCAGCTTCATAAAGTATCAGTTGATCCCGCTCCTGGCTTCAGCTAATCAGTACATTGAATATTACTCCAAAGATTGATCCTGATCCAATACTGGTCCTCCCTTTGTATCAAACCTGATTGGATAAGCTTGATGATTCCTGACCACAAGCACATAACGTCCCACAGCCAATAAGATGGAATACCCAAGGATAATAATGCAAGATGGTTCCCGCCAAACATTTGCGCTTGAGACACCTCAAATTCTATGATCAATATAGAGGGTCATTTAAAAAGAATAATGCATGATGAAAAAACCCAGTTGACAGGGTAACCAAACTTACATATGCATAAGCCATAAACCAGATGCCGCCAATACGCTGATGAGATAAGCTGAGGTCTGGTAATATATTGAAGTCCCATGCCAGACCGGCATGGCTGCCTAACTCTGGGGTCTGAAACTAGCAGTCTGGGGAACAGATAGACTGACTAGTAAGAGTTGGAAGCGTCAGATTATAATCTGGCAAGAGGGCTTATCCACCCTATATAAGGTGCTCTCCTGATTAGAGATTGAGCATAATATCCACCCTTGAAGATAGAGATTAAAGGATCTCTATTGTTGTATCACTACTAGCCAACACCTAGTAGTCAGAAGTATCTAAGTAGAACGTACCGCTGTTTACTTGCAGACCTGTGTGTTTTCTCCTACGGACTTGGGATACCGCCAGGCTGTAGTCCCATCTAGGCCCAATTGGTAGCAAATATTACCCTCATACAATCTATATCAACATCCCTACTATAATGAAAAATAAAGATCTTTCCTCAAGACCCCAAAAGCTTGACAGATGGTCCAGCTGAATGTGATCACAGGCTTGGAAGCTTCTAAGTATAAAATTTTAATTAATAAATCTTAAATAGTAGATTATAGAATATAAAAAAAGTTGGACACACTAAGTTTTTAATTGATTGGCTGTTTGGCTAGGCACGCGGTGATGAACAAATTGGCGTGGCCAAATTCTTTGGCCACGGTCTCAGCTGGGAGGGTGTGGATCCTGGCCTGGAGCAAATCAAACAGGTCCTCAGTCCCAGTTGGGGTCCCTTGCTTGACAACTTGCTTGAGCCTCCCAAAGACTTCCTCAATGGGATTTAGAAAGGGCAAATAGGCAGGGAGGAAGAGAAGGCACAAATTAGCCGTGGTCAATTGCTGGGGCCCACTGCACTGTTGGTGTCAATCATTGGGAATTCTTTGAGAATATCAGCCACCTTGTGGAGACCAATGTTATCCAGTACAATTACATTGGTGAAGCCCAGGCTTGTGCGCCTCAGGTGCTCCAGAAAAATTGGAGAAATGATAGAAAGGTCCTGCTATTGTGCAAACCCAATATCATTTGGTAGAGCTTGATTCCCTTTGGACCAGGGAGAGCCACCATGGAATATTCTGTGGTGCAGACAGCAGCACGCCAAGCCACCCCGTCATTTGAGCCTTTGAGAACATACCCATACACATTCTGCCTAGACAAGGAAAATTCTGATTTGTCAATGTAATAGAATTTGAATGTCCCCTTGGCTTTGAGGGCAGTGTACACCTCAGCATATTTTTTCTGAGTCTTGATATTGATTTGGCTATTCCAATTGTAGGGAGATACACTGAGCTTTTTCCAGAGGAAAGTGTGTTCCCTTTACCAGATAGTAGTAAATAGAAATTGAAACCTCAACCCCAAAAGTAGATTTTACCATGGCCTGTATATTTTCCAGTTCAAGATGGCAATCTTGGGTTATCCACTGGTGGAGTTCCCATTTGTGCTCCTTGGTGAGCATGGTGGACACATGCAGGGATTTCTCCCTGGCAAGAACATTCACAGTATTGAGGAACTTGTTGAAGGTCTTTGAGGCGTACTTGGGATCCACCCCAACAAGGGCTGTGGCTGCCTTGTAATTGCCTGATTCATGCATTAGCTTAAGCAGGATGATGTGTTTGATGTTGGGGATGCACTTCTGGGTGAGCTTTTTAGAGATGGGGATTGGCTCATTGGCATTGGGCACAACATAGGGCATGGGTACCTTGTTGTAGAAGGCTGCAACCTTTTTGAGCACTAACTGTCCCTCATCAGTTCTGAAGAACTAAGGCTCCTTGTCCTCCTCCTGATTGCCATTGCTGATGTATGGCTCATAGCTATTATCAAGTACAGGCTTCAACTTCTCCAGCATGGCTGACGGGACCAACTCTTGCCGGTACACAGCGTCAAACACATACAAAGTAAGTTCTACCTCCTTGTTTCTAACTTTCTTTGTAGTGGTGACCTTGGTTGGCTTCTGGGTCAGCTTTGGGACCCAAGGGTTTATGCTCTCTACCCTAGAAGCTTGTGCTCCTTGAACCAGCTGTGTCAGTGTAGCGTCACTATGGAACTCTCCTCTTCCACCTCCCTCCTGAATAGGCACTTGTGTTGTACTGAGTCTCTTCTTTGACCTGCGGGGGCAACCGCAACCGCGGCGCACAATGGGTGCATTGGTACTCTGTTGTTGTGTTCCTTTCATTTTAAATTTTAATAAAATACTAAATAAATTTCAATTAAGTTACTCCCTAATTTTAATTTTTGCTTTTATCTGTTTATGGATATTTAATTAGAATTTATCCCACTCAATATCCTGATTATAGATTTTTTATTTCTTAATTAGTTATTTTAGGTTTTATAATGCCCATTTTAGAATACTCAAAATAATTCCTCCCATTTTCCCAGATTTGTTGCCAAATTAAGCACCCAACACAATATTTTTAAAATTTATATTTCAGATTGGGCACCTTATTTTAAATACCTTGGTATCATTCTTGATTACAGTCTATTACACACAGCATTTGGGTGATTTTGTTTACATAGTGAGTTTCTATTGTGTTTTTTTTGGATTGAGTTTCAACTCACTGTGCTTGGGTGTATTTTGTAACCTATTCACATAGTAAACCTATGTACACCAAAAACCAACTCACACAATTTTGTTTGTGAATCAATGTATTTTGGATTTTATGTTGAATAGTCTTTCTTGGGGCGTGAGCAATTTGATGCTGTGTTGACCCATTTTGTCCATTAACGCCAAAAATCTCTGTTAAAAGAGTGTATATTGTCAAAACAGCAGGCTCAACCTGCCAGCAAGGTTCCAACCAAGTGGGTTTGTGATCTGCAATCCAATTATCTGGTCACTTGAAGCCAGACTAGGAAGTCAACTCAAATTTCCAAATCCAACAACATGAACAGATGATGATCCTTTATGTTGGATACCTTGTTTTGGCACTTGACTCATTATCAGGATCAATCCACTCCCTTCTCCCATCTATCTGTGTGATCACCAATCATGTTCCTGTTATCCATTGATTCACCATGACAATATAATCACTATCTCACAATAAAGATTATTATCTATCTTCTAAATATTTCCCCCTTTTAAATCTGCTAAAACAGCACAGTTACAACAATATTTTAGCCTGATAGTTGGAATTTGCTTGAATCTGAAATCATTTTGTTTAAATCTGAGGTACTTTTGGTTGTTGCCATAGATTTTAAAGCTACTTTACTTAATTATGTAAATCAAATATAATTTAAAAATTAAACTTAATCTGAACCAAAAAAGGCTAATTCTTTTAATTTATTGTCTAAATTGTAAGACATTCAGGAAATTAAAAATTAGAGTGTGTGTATAACTTTTCCGCTGTGGCTGCAGGAAGAGTATATTGAAAATCCTGTAGAAAATCAAAAATTTCTTTATTACCTGATTCTGTGCTTCACTTAAAACTTTTCTTAAGCCACCCAACAACCTCTTTAATTTTGTTTAGAAAATGGTAATAGGTTATTATAAATAAGAGGCTCTTAGGTGCTGTAGAAAGTCACTGTTGATCAATTGCTATACCAGTCTCTATAATTGCAAATTTTTCAAGAATATTTGGAACTTTGTGGATTCTAACATTATCCAATACAATAATGCTGGAAAACTATGAGCTCATGCGCCTGAGTTACTCCTGGACAAACCAGAGAAATGCAATGAATGTCCCACTATTATGAGATCCCTTGATTATATGATACAATTTGGTGTCAAGGGGGCCAAGAAAGGCTACCATGGAGTAGGCCACAGCACAAAAGACATATTTCAGATTATATCATCCTTGATATGTTTGGGCACAAAGCTTTATGCATTATTGTAAGATCTTGCCCATAATGGTTCAAGGTTATAAACTAGAGCGTGCAAGGCATTAGGATTCAAATTTAAAAGAAATAAAAATGTAGGAACTGTCTGTAAAATAATCTTACAGAACCCTGCTAAAAACCTATATTGTGTCACAAAAGGAGTAATTGAGTGTAAGAACCCTAAGCAAAGAAGATAAAATAAAGTGTTCAATAGTGAACAATTTGTAACTAAGGGAATGTCAATATTAGGATATTCTCCATCAGCAAATTGGTACATATAACTATTTAAAGATTCCTTAAGGGAAAATAATGGATACAACAAGCCTAAGGCTTGTTGTTTTACAAGTTCCATTTGTTTTAAGGAAATAATAGGCTAAACTTTAAAATGAATTGAATAAAAATTTATAAATTTCTAGAAATTAAGATTTCAAAGTTTAAAATTAGATAAAAGATTTAAGGGAAGAAATCACTTAGAATTTTGGCTTAAAGCCTACTCTTCAAAAGCTCTTTATTTATAGACAAGCCTTTTCCAGTTGAGAAATGATAGGCAAAGGAGGAAAAAGCCAAGGACAGGAGAAACTAGAGAAAGTTTGATCAAGAACCTAGAGGATAAAGAGGAAAACTGAAACCCAGTATGACCCGCAGATCTGCACGTAAGCTGGGGAAGAGCGGCCAAGACGTAAGCAGGAGTTTAAAAGGTAAGAGATAAGTGAAAATATTCTAACTTTAAAGTAGAAATATATAAAAGGAATATTGAAAGACAGAGCAAACAACAACAACAATGATTCAAACGCAAATATTGATAAAAACAAGGTAATCAACTTAAAAATACTTAAATATTAACTTTCAATTCAAAATTACAAATATAAAAAATACTGAAAGATTAAAATCAAACAAAAACATCAAATATGAAAAATTTAAAGAGCCTGCCCTTTGGGGCAGGGCATGACAATTATATATGGATAACACAAAAGACAGTTAATCAATATAGTAGAATTTTACCATGCTCTTGTCGTTTAGTACAGTATATGTCTTGGTGTATTTATGACAGGTCTCACTTTTTATTGGACTATTTTAATTGTATGGTAACACACTGAGTTTTTTCAGAAAAAGTTCAATCCTCTGGCCAAACAATAGTAAAATGAAATTGAGGCCCTAATTCAAAAAACATATTTTATCATGGCCTGTATATTTTCCAGTTCAAGATGGCAATTTTGGCTAATCTACTGCTTTATTGCCCAGATGTGCTCCTTTTTCAGGATGGTCAACTCCTGCTTATATTTCTCTGTAAGGATAACATTGCCAGTTTTCAGGAACGTATTATATAGTCTATGTGCTGATTTCTCTAAAATACCAACAGTTGCCGCTGCCTTCCTGTAGTCACAAGTGTCCTTGAAAAGCTTGACAAGGATGTTGTGCTTGATGTCTGGGATCACTTTGTGTTTGAGTTTTTGGAGGTAGGCAACATCACATCAGGTTCTTTAAAGACACAGTATAGATGCCTGGCTGTAAAACACAGTTACTTTTTTAGCACCTGCTGCCCCTTTACAGTTCAATAGTACTGTGGCTCTTTCTCATTGTCTTCTTTGACCTTTTAACACTTATAAGGATCATGAAAGTGTCCAAACAGGTTTAAAATTGTCTATAAGGCTGGTAGGGACAGCATCTCAGTAATACACAGAGTTGTACACCAAGGACACTCTCTCAGTAGTGGTGTCATTTACTGTTCTATTGGCGGTGAATTTGATGGCCTTCTTGGACAGCTTTGGTACTATATGGTTAATACCAGACACTCTTCCAGTTTGGGGGCACTGGTTTTATTGTGGTTTCTGTTTAGCTTGGGTTTCATCACCTAACACATAACAATTCTAATGTCCACCTTCTGTACTATGGCTACTCTGTTCTTTGACCCACAAGGACATTCACATCTGTGGTGTACTCCTTTGTCTCCTTGACTCTATTGTGGTGATTATCCCTTTTGGTTTAAAAATCAATATAAATCACTTTAACTAAGTAAATTATTTAACATAATTTTTATCTGTCTGTATATAGTAGCATAAAAGCTTGTAGTTGCTACCATTTATTTCATATTAGGCTTTGAAAATTCTATATTAATTAATCTTGGTTGTGAATGTGGAATTTTAATTGTATGTACTGATATATTTGATAATTTATATCCAAAAACAGACCCTTACAATTTTATTTCCTTTCTCATTTATAACTTTTATATCTTAATTAGGATGTACTGGTAAAAGTGTGATAACTTTATTAATTTTTTTTATATTTCATGTTTTTTGTCTGTTTCAGTTGCTATGGGAGTTTGTTGTTGGATCAAGTTTTCACTTTGGTGACAGAGTTTATTTTGTTCTCAAAAACCATAGTAGATGTAATGGCTTTGTTTTTTGACTAAAATCAATTTTTTCTATTGACTAGAAAATTTAGTGGTGAATCATAATTAATTTATTCTCATTTTGTATTATTTGTGGTGCATCTAGACATTTTTGCTAATTAGTACACATTTTATGTGGGATTAGCTCCTATTTCTATTAAAAAAGTTTAAATTTTCTATATCAATGCACCTATTTGTTCTGACCTGAACAGTTTTGTCTATATTAGAAGGTTGTGAAACTACTTTAATAATGATAAAAGTGACATATGAAAAAATATTCAAAATTAAATTGAATATGTCAAAACTGCGGGGCTGACCCACTGGAAAAGCTTCCCACAAGATACCTCTTTTCACTTAACTTGTCTATCCTAGTATACATAGCCAAAAAAAAGAAGCCAACTTAATTTATCAAAAAAAAGAAACATAAAAATCAAATAATCTAAATTCAGAAAAAACTTGATTTAGCACCTGATTCATTATTAATATCAAGCCACCCCCTACCCATCCAAGTAATTGATCATTGGATACCTTGTTTCTCATAAAGAGATCATCTATACTATAAATTATCACATATCACAATAAAGACATTATCTAGTTTGCAAATATTTCCCCTTTTAGAGAATCCAGGAAATCCATGCTTTCTTTTTCATTGTCTTAGCCTGACTCTTTTACATTATAACAGAGAATTTTTTATGTGAGCTTTAATGAGCTTGGATTCCAGGCAAGCAATCTTGGCATTCAACTTCCTGCCATCTTGGGATCATTTCCAAATTTTTCACTCCTCATAGTCCTAGCTGCAGAACATTGATCTCATTCCATGATCTTCTTCTTTCACTTTAAAGCCAAATATACATAACATAAAATGATTGAGTGGGAAGCAACAATCATCATAAAAACAAGCATCCTTATTTATTATAATCATGTTTCCATTACATAATATTAATATATATAAAAGTGAGTCTGTCTGTAATGTCACCTCAAGTGGGCTCAAGCTGTAAGGGATTTGACTGAATTGATTTTTAGTTAAATTTGATTTTAAAAGTTGATTGTTAAGCCAAAAGCTCAATTCGGCTCATCCTTACATTCAATCCCTTACATGCATCTTTGAAAGTACACATATTGAATTTAGTGGAGTGTGGTCTAAATCATGTTGAACTGAAATATAAGTCACTTGAACTTTAATAAATTTGTATTTGATTACTTGATTTTAAATTAGTGGCTAACCCCAGTCAATCATATCAAAGTGGCTTATCTTTCTAGATTACCCAACTCTAGAATGGGTGGATTAAAACTGGAAGAGAAGCAGCAATTGTTTTAGATTGTTTTATATGATTGGATGTTTATGCTCTGTGCTGAGGATTGAATTGACAACAAAAAGAGAGCTTGGTCAATTTAAAGTGATACAGCTTAAATCACAAATATAAATATTAGTTTAAGCACAGGATGGTTGGCTCAGAAATTTTGAAATTCTTATTCTTCAAATGAAATAATATAGCATTCCAATTTGATGCCACTTGATCCAAGTAGCTCCATATTGTTTCAAAGTAAACCTTGCTTGACACAGCTTCATCCCAAAAGAACATCAGTGGATTAAAAATGCTTTGATAAAATTATGTTTTGATATAATGATTTTCATAAAATTTAGAGGATGTAGATCAATTTTTTAGATGATTCTGATCAAAATGGTACCAAACATGATAGCTCTAGCTGCTCTAGATGCTGAGATATATAGTCAAGTGCTGGAATTGGGTTCACATCATAATCAAAGGCTCAGACTCAATTTGCTATTATCTAAATTTACTTTTAATACACACTAAAAAAACTAAAATCAATGTGTCTCAGTGAATACTACTATAAATTCAGAACCTAAACATAAAAATGCGGGACTGTCAAATCCTTGGTCCAAATTTTGAATCACTTTTGCGGGAAACTCAGCTGAGTGATAAATAAAATATTTAATAAAATCAAACATTTAATTTGACTTTTTTGATTTATTTAAATTGGCAAATTTTGAATCCCTTGAGCAGATAACTCAACTAACAAAAGAAAAACCCAGCAAACAAATGCAGAATACATGAATCAGAAATGTGGGGTTTTAATGTATGATTTGAGATTTCCTGTATATCAAACAAATCATAGACATTATGAAAAACTTAATGAATCTGAAATTGCGGGATTGTCAAATCCAAGAGCCAAATTTCAAATCAAAAACGAGGTGAATTTGAAATAAATATAATTTATGGGTGTCTCAAAAAGGATGATAAAGGATCTAGAGTGGATTTGTGCTAATTCTTTTAGGAATCATAGGCATTCTCAAAAAGCACCCTATTCCATTTTAGGACGGCTAAAATTTAGATGCTTGATTACAGTTGATTTTAAAAAATGATAATAATAAAGTAGAATTATATATTACAATCTATCTTATCACATTGTCTTTTCCTTGATGTGTTGATAGTTCATTTGCTGTTGATAATGTGCTTGCATTTAATTGGATAATTTCACCTCCAGTCACCTTGGCAATAGGAAATCAAGTCACCTCCGCAACCACAGCTGGTCTTGGGGAGGCGGCTTGATTTCCTATTGCCAAGGCAACTGGAGGTGAAACTATCCAATTAAAAGCAATCACATTATCAACAGCAAATGAACTATCAACATATCAAGGAAAAGATAATGTGATAAGACAGATTGTAATATATAACTCTAATTTATTATTAGCATTTTTTAAAATCAACTGTAATCAAGTATCATTAGTAGCAATACATGAATACATAGTAAACTGATGGTTTATCTTTCCCCCTACTTCCTTCCTTGGAAAGAAGTTTTATGAACCCTGGCTACGCTGGGGGCCAAAAACTTTTAAAAAATTCTGCATCATCAGGAGGGTAGCTCATATATCATTATATGAGTTTGTGGTCGCTATATTAGTGATTTATAGTGTAGAATATTGCATCATTTCCAGTTTAGACAATTTTGCATTTCACTTAATTTCATGTCTAAACATGGTTGTTGAGATTGGATTTTCATTTGATTTTATCCAGAGTGGAGCTTCTTTATTTGGGTTGATTTGTCCTAGTTACTTACTTTACATTCAATTTGGATTCCAGTTCCTGCAATTATTATTTGAGTTTACTAGTGGTATTCAAAAGTGATTTGAAATTTGGTTCTTGGATTTGATAATCCCGCAATTTCAAAAAAACATAGTAAACTTAATGAAAATGGTTGATGGATTTAAACACTTCAAATCTGATTCCAGTTAATTCATTTTGTTCATTGGAAATATGCAGTTCAACTTGAGCTTTGCAAAGTGTCTATGAGTTCCCGCAGTTTTAAAAATCCAAATAAAAGCACAAAGAATTAAATTTAATTTAAAAAAGCCATCCCGCAAAAGTGATTCAAAATTTGGACCAAGGATTTGACAATCCCGCATTTTATTATTTAGGTTCTGAATTTACAGTAAGCCAATTTTGATGTCCAATAGCCTATTTTAAACCTATAAATCAGCTCTATATTATAAAGGTATTAAAAAATCAAATAATTTTTTTTAAAATAATTAGTTTGCTTTTACTAAACTTAATGGTGATACTGCACTTATTTAGATTTAGCATTTATTTATACTTGGAATATACAACTTTAATTTTAAATTTAAATAAACATAATTGAAACTACATTTTAATAAAAAAATTAGATAAAATTTTAATTTAACAGTTAATAAGTACTCCAAGCCTAAAAATACAATAAAATATATTTAATCAATTTATTAAATTCAACTTTAATTCCTTCCTTGGATGGGGCAACCACCTAGTTTGGAGAATATTTGGCTGAAACCCCCTCTGGCTCTGAAATCACACCTGAATTGCTATCATGTGATCTATGACATAACAGCATCTTTCAGTCAAGATCTTTTCTAAAAGATCTTCACAATCTTAACTTATAAGAATACTGTAAATTCAGAACCTGAATGTAAAAATGCGGGATTGTCAAATCCTTGGTCCAAATTTCAAATCACTTTTGCGGGATAGCCTTTTTTAATTAAATTGATTTTTTTGGATATTTATTTGAATATTTTAAAATGCAGGAACTCATAGACACTTTGCAAAGTTCAAGTTAAGATTCATATTTCCTATGGACAAAATGAATTAACTGGAATCAGATTTGAAGCGTTCAAATCCATCAACCATTTTAATTAAGTTTACTATGTTTTTTGAAATTGCGGGATTGTCAAATCCAAGAACCAAATTTCAAATCACTTATGAATGCCACTAGTAGCTCAGATATTAATTGCGGGAACTGGAATCCAAATTAAATGTACAGTAAGCACACTAGGAAACACCAACCCAAATCAAGAAGCTCCACCACAACTAAAATCAAATGAAAAATTCAATCTTGATAACCATAATTAGCATAAAAAGTTATTAAACTTTAAAATCATCCAAACCCAGAAAGTATACAATATTATTCACTTCAAATCACAGATATAGAAACTCTGCTACTATTCAAGGTTATATCAAGAGAAAACAACTTCCCACAACTAAACCAATAACTCCAAATAAATACATATTTAATCTAAAATATATTTTTTTTATTTTATTTTTATGGACCGTCAATCACATTCCCAACCCACTCCTGCACCATCCTGCGGGGCAGCCCATCCACAAGGGCGTCCCAGAGGGTCCAAGAACAGACCCAGAACCCAACTTGAAGGGAGTCATGCCAATACACAGGCCTCCCAAGGTGTCATTACCAGCCAACCACCTCCCGCGTCCCAGGCCCAATCAACCAGCTTGAATCCCAGGCAGAAGCCACTCTCAAGGCCTGCCACAAAAGTCTCCTACACCAGGGTCACCGGGAAAACTGAGGTTACTTACACCTCCACTGTGTACCCAGTTGTCACCCGGCCCCGCACTCTTGACCCAAGAGTTGCCACTTCCTGCCCCTGCGTCTTTGATACCTCCTATGAGCAATTGGCCACAACCAATGAGCCATCTGCACATGTGTCTTATGCCACTATTGACAGCACCAGCGCAACCAAGTGTGATCCCACCTTCTGCACAAAGGTCCCCATCCCCTGTGCTGAGCCTGGTAGCCAGGATGCCGTAGTACCTGCCAAGGGCTGGCGTCGGTTGACAGATAGTGAGTGTGAAGCTCTCCTCAACTGCTTAAATGGGGGAATGGCGGTTTGGGATATTGCGTCCCAATTTGGTGTCACAGCCAGGTACATTGCCAACATCAACACCAAGTATGGCAACACCAGGCAAATTGCCAAATCCACCGAGACAAAAAGACAGCCAAAACTCCTCAAGCCCGTACACATTGACACAATTAAGCAATGGGTAGCCAGGGATTGCCACCTGGACACACTTGCTGTCCAATCAATGCTTGCCACAGAGTTTGGGCTTTCTGTTTCCAAAACCCTTGTCTACAAAAAAATTGTTTATTTGGGCTTCTCTTGGAAGGTACTTGGAGTTTCTCCATACAACAGGAACAATGAAAAGACCATTGAGGATCAACGCATTTATGCCAAGACATATCTGGCACTAAAGGAGACTGGGAATGTCCAGTTCTTCTATATCAACAAATTGTCTTTTTCCTCCTCACTCAGGTCTAGGCATGGGTGGGTCAAGAAAGGGTCCAAGGACAGTGTAGCTCATTGTGCAGCTGTCCGTTCCCAGACCTATTCAATGGTTGCACTTCTTGGTCCTCGCAGGTTGGACCAGTATCAGATGATTAAAGGCTCCCATAACAGCAGGACCTTTCTCAATTTTCTCCGAGCTGTCAAGGAGTACCTTTGGATAAATTACAGTGTCACAACCAACGTTGTTGTGCTTGATATTGTTGAGCTCCACAAAGTGGATCTGGTTGTGTCTGAGTTTCTGCCAATTGATAAAAATAGCCATTCTGCCAGCCACCACCTTGCAGACTGCCCAATGAGACTCCTCTTCCTCCCCCCATATTCCCCATTTCTTAACCCAATTGAGGAGATCTTTGGGTGGATCAAGAATAAGGTGAAACAAGGCCTCCCTCAGGACACCAAGGATCTCTTCAACATTCTTGAGATCAGCCAATTTGCAATGCCACCCAATGTGGTGGCGGCTTTTTACAAGCACTTGGAATCCTTCCTCCCCAAAGCCCTGGCCTCCAAGCTAATCAGATAAATGGGCGCCCTGGTTTTATTTGTTTTTATTTTTATTTATTTTGTTTTTATTATGACTCAAATATTATTTATATGTAATAATGTGATGTTTGATTGTATTATAGACATATAAGAATACATAGAAAGGTAAGTAAAACTAATTATACAAGATATAGAGACACATATTTTTATTATAATGCACTGAATATTATATTAACTGTTGCACTAAAAAATAAAATAAATAATAAAAAAAGATAGAAAAAAATAGTTTATTTAAATAATTGTGAATTATTTTGGTACTTTGACTTTTTTAAGCCACAAATTAGACCTTGCATGTCATCATCTGCTCCTTGGTATTTCAGTGCCACTGTAGCTACACAACACGGCAACTAATGATTTTTATGTATTCCTTACTAATTTTTACTTAGGATGCAGTTCAAGTATATTGAATATGTTTATCAAATCATATTACAAGGAAAGGTAATTTGAGTTGTAAACAATCATTTGTTTGGAACATAAGTGGAGCAGGCCACATGATGCAGATAAATTCAATTCTCCATGTTTATCTTTGTGATAAATGGACCCAACCTTGACAAGATAATAAATAATAAATAAAAACATTTTTAACTTATTTTTAAATATTTGAAGTGGTTGCAACTTTAACTATTATCTTGTAATATATTTAGATATATTAATACTATAATTTACCTACTAAAAATTAAAATAAAAAATAAAATTTTAAAATAAAAAATATTAAAATCTTAAAAGTTTAATAGTAAAGGTTAAATATTCAAAATACACCAATTTTTAATTTAATTGTGATTTATTCAATATTAAAATATTCCATATTAAATATTTTTAATAGTAAAATATTTAATATTAAAATATATAATATTAATATTAAATGTTTACTATTAAATATTTCAATATTGAAATTTTAACAGTAAATGTTTTAATATTAAATATTTTTATATTAAATATTTTACTATTAAAATTTTACAAGTAAAATTTTAAAATAGTGAAGTATTTAGTATTAAAATATTAATATTTAAATTTTAATATTTAAAATAAAATAAATTAAAAATAAAAAAATAAAAAAGTTTTTTTTGCAAGGGAAAATGACTTATTAGGGGAATGCAAATTGCAGGGGGAATGTGATTATTCCAGGGAATTATACCCCAAAATCAAATTTTCTGCTAGTGCGTCCAATTGGGACCACATACTCTTCTGTATGTGGTGGATGACTCTGGCGCCAATTGCTAGGGGAGTGGCGCTCAGCACCCCAGTGGTAGCCAAACGTCTTATAAAAGGCAGACAGGTGAGGGAATCAATTAGCAGGTTTTTTGGGGGGCACATAGTACCTGTATAGTGTTGCCAATGCAAATGAATCATAGAGGACGTGCTCAACTGTCCTGTATCCCCTGGTGTTTTCTGTCTGTCAAGGGCTACACAGCATATGTTGATCTGTATAGGTACATCTTCTAATTTTTTCATGTTGGCTTTCAGCATGCAATGGAGCAGGATTCCCAGGTACACCGCGATGTGGATCCTTTGCAAGGTATATTTCTCCAAGAACATGCACAGTTTTTTGAACGTTTGTACTAACCTATTAATATAGGAAGTCTGATTAAATTTGAAGAGGGTACCGGGGGCGCCTAACTTGAATCTGCCCCCCAGGCCTTGGCAAACAATATCATTAAAGGTTTAAAACTATTCACAAGGACTGCATCTCTGATTTTGTTTGATAGAGCTTTAAAAATTTCATTAAATATTGCAGATTTTAAATATTCATTTCCAATTTGAAAGTCAGTTTTTATTAAATTTTTTCATATTCATTTATATTTGTGAAGGGGAACCTTTGAATGCTTTCATAAATGTATTCATCAAAGTTCAGTTTCAAATCTCCGCAAATTTCATTCATTTCTTTTATTTTGATTATTGATCCTAATTTGTAGGCTTCTCTTATCCATGGCAAGCACCCCGCGGGTGGTTGATATTCCCTGATTTGAGCTTCACTATTAAAAAACATATTCATATTCTGCTGAACTATTTTATTTATTTGTTTTATAGGGGCCACCAGTGACTGGTAGCCCCCATAAAACCAACTCAGCGTAAAAGCCGCCACTTCCGTGACCTCATCCCCATTCCTGGTGATGACTAAAAATAAATATAAGTAAAACATAAAAAGACTTACTGATTGTTTCCCCTGTGGCCCCCTCAGCCACAGGTGCCATATCAGCAAACTTCATGAGCGTTGGATGCTCTTCAGTGCTCTTCTTGGGCTTGATCTTCCTTATCCTGCTTGCAACTTGTGTTTCTTCTTGTGTTTCATTTGAAAAAGCTTCTGTATTTATTGAAGCGCTTCTGCTTCTTGATTGTGTTTGCTTTTCATCTGTTTCCATTTGATTGTTTTCCTCTTCATTGGTGTTGATTTCCTTTTGAATTTCTATTCCTTCTATTAGTCTGATCTTCTCATTGTTTTCTTTGGCACCCTGCCAGAACTTCCACAAATTGTATCCTGCATTGTTGAACTTTAGACTTGATAAAATAGTTCCCTGTAGATTAAGTAATTTTTCTTTATTTCTTTCATCTATAATATTTCCCAATTTGTTCAGAGCATCTTCTTTTGGCTGTATCAGTGGCTGGCCCTTGTCCCCTAGCTTTCCTGTCACTATTTCTCTGATGTTTTTCTCAATTTCAACAACCTTTTGCAGGTGAGCTTCTAATTTGTTGATTAAGTTATAGATTGATGACATTTTGTTTGAATTCCATCAAAAAACTGGCTTTTATAGTACTATCTTTGACGCATACATATTTTTGTCATCATCATTAATAAATTGAAGACAATAAACGTAAATATTGCATTAGAATATTGCAATTAGACGTCAACTATTGATATTGAATGTGCATAACTCAATGCATTTTATTTAATAAAATTCATTGTAAACAAGGCCTTTTCATTTTAATTTATTTAAATTGACTGTGTTTATATTACAGAGCCATTAATGTTTAGTACAAATATTAATAATTAGTGCATTTTACAGCCTGTATATTTACCTATTAGTAATAATTCTGTAAACTTTTCAGTCAGATTTTGCGAGGTAATAATAATGTAATGTGTTAATAGAATACTGTTTATTGTCATTAATTGGCTGATTTTCTTTGATGTGGCAATTGTGCATTTTCTGATGTTTACGCACTAGTATCCAATTGGTTGTTTTCACATCCAACCGCACAGGCAATAGGAAAACAAGCCGCACCCTGAGACTGGATGTGGTCAGGGTGGCGGCTTGTTTTCCTATTGCCTGTGCAATTGGATGTGAAAACAACCAATTGGATACTAGTGCGTAAACATCAGAAAATGCACAATTGCCACATCAAAGAAAATCAGCCAATTAATGACAATAAACAGTATTCTATTAACACATTATATTATTATTACCTTGCAAAATCTGACTGAAAAGTTTACAGAATTATTACTAATAGGTAAATATACAGGCTGTAAAATGCACTAATTATTAATATTTGTACTAAACATTAATGGCTCTGTAATATAAACACAGTCAATTTAAATAAATTAAAATGAAAAGGCCTTGTTTACAATGAATTTTATTAAATAAAATGCATTGAGTTATGCACATAATATCAAAATATCAATAGTTGACGTCTAATTGCAATATTCTAATACAATATTTATGTTTATTGTCTTCAATTTATTAATGATGATGATGAAAATATCCTCAGAAATAAGTATATGCTACCACATCAAATGTACAACATTCTTTACACACAGAAACTTATAACAATGTAAAAAATATATTATTAATTATGAACTGAAAGAAAAAATCAATTTTAATAGTAGTCACCTAGAAAATATTTATTTAATAATTGAAGGACAGAAAGGGGAGGGAATGGGCAGAATGGACATTGCCTTCATCTGCGCCTATGAAAGGGACAGCATCAGAGATAGTGGTGAGGGAATGGGTGGTTGCTTGGGAGTCAGGGTTGGAAGGTGGGTGGCTTGATCTTGATGGGGGGTTGGTGAGGCAGGGTTTGTTGACTGGGAAGAGGAAGCAAGAGCAGATTTCTTCAATTGCTCAAATTCTTCTTCCATCACATATGCAGGCTTGACAAAACGGATGGAGTGGCGTGGGGGAAGGCGGGGGTCCTTTCTGGACTTATCACTATCACTTGCATAGAAGATGATGAGATCAAATAAGTCCTGGACGGACGCAGAAGGGAAAATCTCATAACCCATATCAATTTGGGTGCATCTTTCATTGTAGGTGGCAGGCTTTAAGCGCCTGAGAGCAGAACCAAAATTGTAGAGACATACATCTGCAAGGTGCATGTTGGCGTAGTTGATGGTGTAGGACCAGCAGTTATGCCCCGCAGCCCTGATTTCTTGGGTAGCCCATTCCTGCTGCTCCATCTCCGCACTCAGTACAACTGTGTGCAGGGCGTTTTGGGCGGCCCACTCCTCCAGCATGTCCTTGAGCTTCATCTGGTAGGCATACCCATCTGCGGTGTTTGATATTGCTGAATAATAATTGACGCCCAATGGGGAAACTGCCAATAAAACACCAACAAACCAATACAAGATTGGGCTGCGCTTGTACACGTCAGACTGGATACACTTCTCTCCAAAGTCTTGAATACTTGCAGATATTTTAGCATACAGCAGAAAGATGATGTCATTACGGGCCCTCATTGCCCTTCCTTTGGTAAAATTAATAATTGTTGAATTGTAGGGATTGGTATCCACCAAAATGGGGCCACCAAGAACCTGATTGGATAGGATTCTGGCGGCAACCACAACTCTGTACATCCATGAATTCACTGTTCTTTTGTTGGTGAAGATGCCGTGGAGTCCCAACTGGAGACGTACCTGGGCCAGGGGCATCCACGGGTCATGTTCCATAATGGCCATCATAAGGGGATGGGCTGTGTCACCTTTGGTTGAGGTATAAGCACCAGTTGGAGTCTTCTTGGCAGGAGGCACAGTTGGCGTGGGCTTGCAGGGTTGCAGCCACAGTGGACTTTGCAAAACCCATCACAACTGCAATTTCCCCAAGGGACATAAGCTTTCCTTGCTTTTCAACCATTTTGAGAACAATGTCTGGAGTGATCAATTTTCTTCTGCGTCTTGCAGGCTGATTGGCTGGGGGAGGAACATGTCCATCTTGGGAACTAGTTGATGCCATCTGATTGGCTGTTTTGGGGTTCTGGGCTCTCTGGGTGACCCCATGGCTCAAATGGCTGGTTCCAGATGCCATCACTGATAAGGGATTTTGGTTGGCAGCTGCCTGTGCATGGTGGGCAAACAGGGCCATGCTGGAAGTTGCAGGAGAAAGAACACACTCCTGGGTGGGGCTTGCGGAGGGGCCTGCAGGTTGGGAGTGGCCATAGACAGAGGCTTCACCGTTAAGAGACCCAGTGTAGCCCTGCATGATTTTGTCAAGGCCAGGGAAAAGCTTGTTGACTTGGTTGGTGTTGGAAGAAGACATAATAAAAATTTATTAAAATTTTAAACTCAAGAAGAGGAATGTATATTTTAGTCAATTTTATTGTTAAATATGTCAATTTTGTGAATATTACGCTCTAAATTTTAGCCGTCCTAAAATGGAATAGGGTGATTTTTGAGAATGCCTGTGCTTCCTAAAATAATTTGCACAAATACACTCTAGATCCTTTATCATCCTTTTTGAGACACCCATAAATTATATTTATTTCAAATTCATTGCAATTTTGATTTGAAACTTGGTTCTTGGATTTGACAATCCCGCAATTTCAGATTTGTTAATTTTCACATGATGTCTATGATTTGTTTGAAATACAGGAAATCACAAATCATATATTAGAATCCTGCATTCCTGATTCATGTATACCACATTTGTTTGCTGAGTTTTGTCTTTTGTTAGTTGAGTTATCTGCTCAAGAGATTTGAAATTTGCCAATTTAAATAAACCAAAAAAAGTCAAATTAAATGGTGAATTTGATTAAATATTTTATTTTTCACTTAGCTGAGTTGCCCGCAAAAGTGATTCAAAATTTGGACCAAGGATTTGACAATCCCGCATTTTTACGTTCAGGTTCTGGATTTACAGTATGCCCTAATACATTCCAGAATCACCAGATTCTTTCTGTGGACATGTACTTCCATGGCTTGAATCATTTGGGACTTCTGACACCAAACCCTATGGAGTCTATGTATCTCTGATACAAGCTATCATTGTTCCAACTGGCAATCAGCTGATCAATCCTGAATACCTAGACATTATTGTCTACAATGAGCCATTTTTGCACTAATTGACTTTTTTGCATTTAGAACCCCTCTGTCAGAATTTCTGGATATTGGAAAATGAACAGATTCAACCAATTAACCCAGGCCAGCAGTTGATTACTCTTAGGAATGGTTTCAACAAAATAATACGGGCCGCAGATTTGTGGAATCAACCAATCAATGATCAAATCATATCATGGCATTAAAAAAACCCTATTCCTAATCAATGAGCAAACATGCAGATATTGTGCAATTAATTAGTCCATCTCAACAACAACCTCAAACATGCTTCTCATAATAATTACTATTCTAAACTTTAATTATATCCTAGAGCAAGGGCAATCATATGGGCCATCATCTGAATCACTTCTAAAAGAGTCACCATGAACTGGGCTGCCAGGCCAAACTGTAAAGTTACTCCCTCCTTTGGCCTTGGATAGTGAAATGTTCCCCCGCTGTACCAAGAAATCTTCTCAAATCTCTGCCAACCCCTTGAATTTGCTAAATGATTTAGCACACACAATTGGCAAGAGATTTGTTTTAGCTTACCCCTCCCAGGGGGCATCTGTTGACTCCCTGATTTCTGTTCCAACCTGGGAATAATCCCTGATTGATTTGGATTACATGCTGGCTTGGTTTTTCCCACATTTGAAGCAACTACAAAATAACTAATCTGGACACACTTCTGCCAAATAAACAAAAATCAATATGGGTGAAGTTAATTTCCCCCTGAACCATCCTTTAGGCAGCAGCCAATCAAAAGTCAAACCAGAAATTAATGGAAAACTCTCCAAAACCCCTGAATCATCCTTGAAAAATTTCTTTCCCGGCCAATCAGATTTGCCACCTGGGTCAGGTAACCCTCCAAACTCAAGTGTCCTTCCTTAAAGTATGACATGGGACTTTTAGTCCCCTGCTTGCTCATTCTTTATTATCAACCCCATAAACTTTATAAATTAAACTTAATACTTTTAAACTTGGATTTTATAACTCTTGGTATGGTTACCTAAAAATCAGTAAAGTGTTAGTAAAGATCTTTAAATTCTTTACCTTTTTCCTGACCTCTTCAAATCTGGCAGTCATCCTAAAACCTCCTAGACAAGTGTTAGCATATAAGTGCTGTTTAGTTACCTTTTGCTTTCA
This sequence comes from Entomophthora muscae, assembly GCA_014839935.2. Classification (NCBI taxonomy): domain Eukaryota; kingdom Fungi; phylum Entomophthoromycota; class Entomophthoromycetes; order Entomophthorales; family Entomophthoraceae; genus Entomophthora; species Entomophthora muscae. Next base: position 61,043 of record QTSX02007370.1, on the reverse strand, counting down.
AAACCCCTGTTTGAACTTTAAATTAGAGATATTTTTATTATAAAAACCTACTTAAACTTTAAATATTCTTTATTTTTGTTCAACTTTGAACCCGCTTCCATCTCCCTAGTGTTTAAAGCCGCTTCTGAGCTCCCTGAGACATTCTCCAGCCCAATAATTGTCTTTTGCTGCTTTTTTCTGGTGGCTACCCCTGTTTGACCCAAGGTTACTAATTTCAAGTATTTTAAACCTGATGAAAATCTCTAAATCTTTTGTAGAATCAGAAAAGAATATTCCCAGTTGTGAAATTTGTGATGTTTCCCTGTTCTCAGCTCTTTTTCTAATCTGGTCAACTTCTCCTGACCTCCAGACTTTAATTTTTTCTTCAGCACGTGTTGTGGGCAACAGCCCCTCCAAAATCCTCCACTTCCCAAAGATCTTCTTCTTTTCTAGGAAGACTCTTGTCAAAAGCCTCACATGTGACAATCTGGTTCTTTACTCCCCTGGCCTCAACTTAGACACCTCCTTGATTTGGGAACCTTGAGTTCTTCCCCCTCCCCATCAGAATGAGGAGGATCTCAGTCCCCCTCCAGCACCCTTGGTTGCAGAATACATTCCCTCCCACACTCCTTGGCTACTTTTAGAACTGAGGTATATGGGACTAAGTGCCTACTTTCCTCAGCTATCTCATGTGTCCTTGTTGTGGTCTTCTATTAGAGCAGCTGTTGCAACTGAAACAATGAGGATTCAGTATTTGGAATTGGGGAAGACAACAGTCCAATAGAAAGGACAGAATAATAAGAATGAGGTATTGTTTATTATAGAATATTGTATTATTATACTATATGGGGAAAGCCACAAGGCCACAAGGGGGTGGCATAGTGGGAAGTTCCATGTAAGGTTTAGAGCTAAGGAATAACTTGTGTGGGAACCAGCAAGTCAAATTGGCAGCGCTCCTAATTAGGATGAAGTACCCACCATTTGATATTGCCATCAGATTAATTCATAACATTAGATACGTCAAGGGGTGGCTCATTGAGCGCCCCCTGTGTATTGTAAGATATGTTAGCAGGCAAGTCTGGAAACTCAGTTGCAACACAACAAATCCAGTGTTTCACTGGATATTGTGCTGGTGGTTTTTTCCACCAGGATGTGAGCCAAACTTAGTTAGTTTATCTCCCCTCTCTCACACAAACACTCTGATATAAAAGGCCATGAACCTATTTTATTAGAGACTCTCTGATTAGTGAAACAATCATCTCTGTGAACTAGTGGCCAACCACTGGCTAGCTAGCCCTAGAAGTGGCCCAGGTAGATAAATACTCTGCTCAGGTTGAAGGATAGTTGTACAGAATCAGAAAGGATACTGATCTGTGTAAGTTTTCAAGCAAGCCTCCATTAAAACCACCCCAAAAAGGATGGGCTTCCTGCTGCATTGCCCTAATTCTACTTCAATCTCTTCTAGCGTTGTGAGCTAACTCAGATAAAATGTGGGCAGGCAGGCCGCCTTAAAGCCAGTACATTAGAATAAAAGGCTGATGATTCCATACTGACTTGATGATTGATCCAAGATCTATTTCCTTAATATTATTCTCTCTTAGGCTTTATTAGTAGAGAAAATATCATACTGTTGCCATACAGTATTAATTTCTATAGTAAAATATAGAGACAACAAACTATGAACCTATATCCAGAAGTAGGAAGAACTGTTTAAAATCATTTGGGCCTTGGGACCTGTCAGACTTGCTACTTCTGATGACAACAAAATATTCTGAGCCAGAGGTCACACCAAAGTCACAGGTTCTCTGTACAACCTAATGTTAGAAGACTTAGGATATCATCTGGCAGATGATAAAATACCCAGTCTGCAGATTTTCTGACACCATCTAAATTCTTTGAAACTCAAACCAAACAACATTGTGGCGCTTTTTTCACCACATCAGGGATTTACTTTTGGTTAACCTTAACCAAACTTCTTGATGTATTCAATAACATTAAGTCCTATTATTAAATATTCATTAATAATATTCCAGGGTATTTAATAAATTGATATTATTGGCTAATTAATTTTTTTACAAGACACCTAGTCTTCAGGATTGATTTGGCCAATCTTGCCTTAACCTTGTTAGTTATTACAACTTAACTAACAGCTATACATCTTATTATTTAACTTATAGAGATATCTTTTTTGTCTAGGAATCTTTATCCAAAGAATCTCATAAACTTATCCATAAAAAATTTATAATAAAATGTGACAACTTTATATAGGTATGTTAGTGTATTTATTTAGCTAAATATCCTAAGTGATTGTTGTACAGTCACACCACTACTTCTGTTGGTGCCTAACAGGTATCCCAATCAACTTATTTTACTCTCCAGAATAACCCAGATCCTTTTTGCTTGTAGCACCAGGTCATTTTGTTTATGGTTTGGGCTATACTGGCTTTTACTAGATTCATTTTTGTTGTTTAAGTACTGACATGTTTCTTGCTTTCTCTTTCAATGTTTGTTCAGATATTTTCAGATCATTTGCTGCCTGTAACTTTCCTGAGTTGGGCTTCTTTATGTTCAAGCTTGTTTTTTACAGATGCATTAACATTTTATTCTTGAATCTGTGAAAACTACTGTACAGCAAACCTGTAAGGTCTCATAGTTTGGGGAAGGTGGTTGTAAACTAAAGCTTTTAACCTGGTTATATTAATGTTAGTTAAATACAAAAATGTAGGTAGGGTTTTTAGTAACAACTGGACTAAGGCTTCTAGAAGTTTGTAGGAGGTAAAGTAAGGGCTGAGGCGGTTGATTAAACCTAAGAAAATGTAATAAAGTTCAGTCTTAATGACTGATGACTTGGTTAAAAATCAATTTCTAAGTCAGGGAACTGCTCACCACTAGTTGGAGGATTAAAACTTTCAACAATCAAATTGTGGGTATTACTATAGAAACTACCTAGCTGCTGGAAAAGAAAGTCAAAAGGAATCATAAGATTGAAAATAAACTTAAACTAAAATTGGAAATGAAAACACAAGCCACAAAACCTAACAAGTACCTTTTTGGGGTGCAAGTCAAACAATCTCAACTTATTGTTGAGACTGGAAAACCAAGCCTATTTATTGTGCACTGTTGAATTGAGGTTCAAGGAATGGTGTAAAGAGTTAAACCAAAAATGGTTAAGACATGACACTGGCACCTGGTGCAAAAAGTGGCACAAAGAGCACACTGACAAGAACTGGGATACCTTTAAGCAAGACTTCCTGGCAAGATTTGTGCTTAAGGATACAGCGCTCATGATCATACTCCAAATAAAGAACCTGACCCATACAGGCACCGTGAAGGAACTCACCCGCGCCTACAAGGAACTCCAACTTTGTGCACCATCTGACATGGCCTTTGACACCCCAGTCACACACCTCATGTACTACAACGCCCTCAAGTTGCATGTGATGAAGCATGTGAACCTGGACCAGGTGACCAATCTGCAGAGCCTGTCCCGTGAAGCGGAGAAAGCAGAGTAAACCTCTAACACACTTAATAAGGCACAAACTGGGAAATAAGAAAGACCCAAGGATTCCCACACAGGCAGGCGCTCCTCTCAACCACCCCCTGGAGGCAACAGGAATAACGCCAACCACAAACCCACAGGTTTGAATGGACATGGAAATGGAAACAATGGCCAGTCAAACCAGACCCATTTCTGTGTCACCACCACGCAAGGCAATCAAGACAAGGGAAAAGCCCGGGGAGAGCACTAAGCAAGCCAAGCTCTCCCCACACAACTCCTGACTTGCCTAATGATTAGTACCAACCCAAGGACGTGGACCAATGCCCAATGATCCAAGTGCCCTCAGAAGACCTGGTACTATACACCATTGCCAGACATCCCAATAAATTGATGTCTTACCATTTCCGCTTTTGCAGTTACACAGGCTCAGCACTCCTGGACTTGGGCGCAGACCAAACCTTAGTCAACAGCAGCTTTGTGAATAATTTCAAGCTGTCCACTAATCCTTTGCGGATTAAAAATGTGGTCATGGCTGACAAACACCACATTGCTGTGATAAAGGAAACTGCCCCTTCTCTGTCATGCTTGAGAACCTCCACTCCACCATTTAAGGTCCTGCCATTGACTTCCCAAAGTTTGACATTGTGCTGAAACTAGACTGGCTGCAAAAGAACAATCCTCACGTAGACTGGGCAACCTCAGTGTTGACCATCAAGTGTGAAGGTGTCAACCACCAGATCTACCCTGACTCCGTGGACCAACTCCTATGCAACCACGTCATTGTGCGCATCATTGAGACTCTGGACAAGAAGAAAAACCTGAAGGCAATTGACTGGAATTCCTGCCAGTATGAAATCATACACTTCAAGGACCACCAGGACACCTCCACACCGCAAGATTGCAACATTGTGGCCTGTCACCCAGAAATATTTAAGGAAGTGTTACCTGGGCTACCCCCTGAGAAGCACATCCAACACTCTATCCAACTCAAGGGGGCTGTACCCAAGGCACGTCCCATTTACAGGCTGACCCCAAACAAGGACAACGCCCTGTGCGCCTATCTCAAGGAGGCACTGGAAAAAGGACTTATCTTCCCCTCACAGTCTCCCTTTGGGGCCGCCGTATTCTTCATGGCTAAAAAGGACGGTACCTTACGCCTGGTCACAGACTACCGCGCCTTAAACAAAGTCACCATTAAGAATTGTTACCCATTACCATTAATCAACAATCTTTTTGACGCCTTGGGAGGTGCCTCCGTCTTCTCCAAGATTGATCTAACTGCAGGCTATAACCATATTTTCATTAAGGAGGAAGAATTCCCAAAACAGCCTTCTGCACTAAATACAGCTCCTACAAATGTGTGGTGCTCAACTTTGGCATGAACTATGCCCTGTCCACCTTTGTAACCTTCATGGACAAAGTATTTGCGCCCCACATAGACAAGCACACCCTAGTGTACCTAGATGACATTATTGTCTACAGCCCTTTGTTGGAACAACACCACAAAGACCTCAAGGCAGTCTTTGCTACCTTGGCACAACACAATTTGTTGGCCAAGCCCTCTAAGTGCCAGTTCTTCTGTGAGCAACTACCATTCCTGGGACACATAGTCTCAAAGGACAGCATCTAACCCAACACTCAAAAGATACAGGCCATCTGCAAGATGCCACCACCCAAGGATAAGTCAGAACTCCGCACCTTCTTGGGAATGGTGGTCTATGTATGACGCTTCATACCTGACTGTGGCATTTTGACTGCTCCCTTATCCGCCATAACAGGCGCCAAGTCCAAGTTTGTGTGGACCCCCAACGTGACCTCTGTTTTAGACACCTCAAGGAGAAACTCACAACAGCTTTCATCCTGCAATACCCCAAACGTGACAGGGAATACCAAATGGAAACTGACACCTCAGATGATCCATTGGGGGAGTACTACAAATCAAAAATAATGACGGTGACTTCCTGCCTGTAGCTTATGAATTGCAAAAATTGACAGATAGCAGGTGTTGATACCCTATCCACAACAAAGAACTGTTGGCTATTGTGCACTGTCTAGTCAAATGGCGCTGTTACCTAGAGCAGCAGGAAGAATTCACAGCATTAACCAATCACAAGTTGCTCATCTATTTCAAAACACAAGCAAATCTGTTGCGCCGCCAAGCCCGGTGGATGGAGTTATTAGACAGATTTAACATGCTCATCTTGTACAAACCTGGGGCCAAGCTTGCCATGGCAGACGCCCTGTCCTGCCTGTATGTTCATGCTTCAAGGAAAGAAAATGGGCTCAACCCAGACTGGCCTCACTTAGTACTACAAACAAAGGACAAAGGTTTCCCCCTGGCACAACCAACATAACAAAGGAAACAGTCATCAAAAATGAACACCTATTTTCTGACATATATGGGCCCTACACAGAAAAATGTCTGACGGCACAACCATTCCCTACATCCCCACACATCAGCAATGTTGTGTTTGACTCCTGGGGACAACATCTAGGAGGACACAGCGGGAATTATTTATAACAAAAGATTTGAGATTTGAAGCTAGCCTTGGATTAGCCTACAGGTCAAAATTAAGGGCACATACCTTAATTTCCTGGAAAACAAGATGTAAAAGTCCTTTTGGCAGAAAGGACAGGAAAAAGCTTGAAGATTATAAAAGCCAATGCAAATGTAGATAAAATTGTCTTTATTAGGAGTAATGATTCTACTTTAAATAGTAGACAAGGGACGGTGATCACTCATTAGGGAGACAGAGTGGCTGAGGGGGTCACGTTATGACAAGGTCATACCAGGATCAACCACAGACAGGTACAATAATCCAGAATGGGTGGATATTGAACCATATCCATTTACAGAAGGCAGGGAATTTCCAAACTTGAAGGCAAAACCAGCCAAATCTTTGCAACTATCAATATTCAAAGGCCAGATATTCAATAGCATTGATTGCTGATTTACGACAAGCCCGTACAATCACTGTTTGCCAACCTGACGGCCCTGCCCATGCAGGTGACCCAAGGCCAGGTTGTGGGACATGGTCGTATACTGGGGGCAGAACAAGTGGCCTCCCTCTACCCTTTTGGAACTTTCAGTGATTTTAATCTACCTGAAGACAATCCTCAAGTTCTCTCTTTGTTCACCGCTGCTGATTTCCCCCAACTGTCTCCTGTTCAACAAAAACACGTTTTAGACTTACTCAATCAGTTCAGCAACATCTTTGCCTCTGGAACTACAGACTATGGCCTAGCTAAAGGAGTCATCCATCAGATTGATACTGGGGATGTGCCCCCCTTTTGTGCCAAACCATACCGCCATAGTAGGGTGAAAGATGCTCAGGTGTCTAAAGAACTCAAGCAACTTCTGGACGCTGGGTTACTGGCTCCTTCCCAAAGTCCTTGGGCTTCCCTGTTACTGATTCTCAAGAAGAAGGATGGGGGACATCACATTGTAATGGACTACCGCTGCCTGAACTCTCTCACTAAGAAAGACTCGTACCCTTTGCCCAGAATTGACAATGCTCTCAGACAGCTGGGTGGTTCCAAGTTTTTTTTCAGCCATGAATATAGCTTCTGGATACTGGCAGGTTGACTTATCTCCTGAAGATCAAGAAAAGGCTGTGCTTATTACCTCAGAAGGCCTCTTTAAACCCACTTGTATGCCCCAAGGACTCTGCAATGCCCCTGCCACATTTCAACGGGCTATGGACTCCATCCTACAAGATCTAAAGCTCTCTTGTGTCCTTGTGTACCTTGATGATATCACTTTATTCAGCGCTACCTTTACTAACCACTTAGATCATCTCAAGGCTGTCTTCATCAAGATTTGTGAGGCTGGCTTGAAACTCAAACCCTCCAAGTGCTCCTTCTTCAAGGAACGTCTTGAATTTCTAGGGCATGAAGTCACTCAAACTGGAATCTGCCCCATGAATAATAAGATGGAAGCCATTGACAAGATGCTACCTCCCACAAATCTTTGTGAGGTTCAAGTATTCCTTGATACAATGGGCTACTACCAACAGTTCATACCTGACTTTGCTGAACTGAGTGAACCCCTTGTCCAACTGCTGCGCAACATCCTCTTTGAATGGACTGATAACCAACAACAAGCATTCAAAGCCCTGAAGGCCAAGCTCAAGGAGGCTCCTATCTTAGTCTATCCTGATTATGATAAAGAGTTCATCTTGTATACTGACGCTAATGGAGTAGCTGTGGGTGCCACCCTTGCCTAACTTGACAATGAAGGTGTGGATTGACCTGTAGCCTACTCATCAAGAGTCCTCAATAAGCACAAGAAGAACTACAGTGTCACTGAGAAGGAATGCTTGGCAGTGTTGCACGCTGTGAAACAGTTCAGGCACTACATTTCTGGGACCCACTTCACATTGGTCACAGATCACTCCTCCCTCAAATGGCTACAACAGCTAAAGGAACCTGAAGGTCAACTAGCATGTTGGGCTCTGCGTCTACAAGGGTATGATTTCACTGTAATACACTGTCCTGGGGCCCAACATCAGAACACTGATGATCTGTCAACTATGCCAATCCTAGCTATCCATCCTGCTGACACTGATTGTCTGTACAAGATAATAGGGTATCCTGACTCTTGGACTACTGAGCCAGAAGACATTTGCTTGGCGTTACAGACCCTATCCAAGGACACTATAATTTGTGATAGACAGCTCTTCAAAAAGGTTAAAAACGCCTACCTACCCTACGTCCGCCCTAGCATGAGGATAGTCATTATCCTCCAAGCACATATTGACACTGGCCTTGGGGGCATAGCAAAGACTCATGACTGGTTTTGCAAAAACTTCTATTGGGAAAACATGCGCCTCCTGATCCCTTGTGTCCTTGCCTCCTGTCATTCCTGTCAGCTCCAACGCTCTTGCCCGTCCCAACACCAGTTCAAACTCATCCCTCCAAAACATGCCTTCCACACAGTGAGTATTGATGCTGTTGGGCCTTTCTCTTGGTCTAGATTGGGATGTTGGTTTATCTTGGTTGCCGTAGACCATTTTAGCAAGTGGGTTGAAGCCAGACAAAAAAGATATAACTGCTAAGACCACAGCTACTTTCTTGCTGCAAGACATTTTCTATCAACATGGCTGCTCTCAAGCCTTGCCCTCTGACAATGGTACCAACTTTAATTCTTGCCTCATCACCTCTATTGTCAAAGCTATGGGAACTCACCAATTGTTCTCTGCGCCATATAACCCCTCAACCAATGGAACTATCAAACGAGCAAACTCCACCCTGGTATCCATCATGAGAAAACTCACACTCTCTGACACTGCCAATTGGAACATGCTCCTCCCTGCTGCCCTCTTTGCCTACCGCCTTAGTAGACACTGGGTGACTAGTCAATCCCCTTTTGACATGCTGTATGGACGTGAGGCTGCTACCCCCTTAATCTTGGGACCCCCTTTGATCAAATTTGATATGTCTGCATATCCTGAGGCCCATGTTAAAGACTTAACTAATTGTATTATTGACATCCAAGCAACAGCTTATTCTGCTGCTTATAAGGTTAAGGCCCTGGAGCTCTCCCTGTCTAATGCTACCAGAGCCCCCCCTCCCCCAAGTATCAAGTAAGTGATCTAGTTCTCTACTACCAGAATTGTACAGGTGGTAGAGCCCACAAGCTGGATTCCCTATGGGTTGGGCCCTGTGAGGTCACCTTTAAGAAGGGTGTTGAGTACACTGTGAAACTACTGTCTTCTGTATGTCCTTTTGCCTGTGTTCACTCCAAATTCCTTTGCAAATATCAACTCACTGTGTCCAATTTTGAGGGGGGGAGATGTCATAAATTGTGCAATCAATGCTATTTTGATCTGGCCTTTGAATATTGATAGTTGCAAAGATTTGGCTGGTTTTGCCTTCAAGTTTGGAAATTCCCTGCCTTCTGTAAATGGGTATGGTTCAATATCCACCCATTCTGGATTATTGTACCTGTCTGTGGTTGATCCTGGTATGACCTCATCCCAACGTGACCCCCTCAGCCACTCTATCCTCCTATTGAGTGATCACCATCTCTTGTCAACTATTTAAAGTAGAATCATTACTCCTAATAAAGACAAGTTTATCCAAATTTGTGTTGGCTTTTATAATCTTCAAGCTTTTTCCTGTCCTTTCTGCCAAAAAGGACTTTTACATCTTTTTTTTCTAGGAAATTAAGGTAAATGACCTTAATTTTGCCCTGAAGGCTAACCCAAGACTAGCTTTGAACCTCAAATCTTTTGTAATAAAGATTTCCTGCTGTGTCCTCCAGTATGTTGTCCCGTGGAGCCAAACACAACAGGGCTCTTTATGGGTTCAATATAGAATCCCAGGGCACAGGCGGGGCTCTGTACAGCTTAGGGATTCAGGTGAATAAAGTTCCAAGAACAACTTCTCAGGTAGCTCATAAGAAATCTGGGAATCAATCACCACTTGAGAGCCCGGGGGAATGGTGATAGCTGCTGGGGCAAGAAGAGGTACCCCTTTCTCCGCAGGGCAGGAAGGAGGAGGGGTGCACATGTTGGAGGAGTGAGTCCTATACTTGAGAGAGAAAATACTGTTGGGTACTCAAGCATGCAAGTTTTAAGACGTTTTCCTGGGAGGCGTGGAGGTTCCTCAAAAATAAAAGAAACCTCATATCCCAAGAGCAAAAGTTATCCATCTTGTAAGTTTACAATCCAGTTGTATTCTTGGAGGAATTGAGTACCAACCAAGAGGTCATAGCTTTTGTTCTTGAGGACTACAGCAGGGGAAGCAATAAGGAGTTTCCCAAACCTCATGGGTAGATCAGAGTAGGCACCAATGGCTTGTGTTTGTGCCATGCCAGCTGTGCCATACAACTCTGTGTAGTTGAGATCAGGAGCCAACTTAAGTTTCTTCATTAGTTTTGAAGATACCACATTGGCTGGAGAACTTGTGTCCAAGATGGCTTGGATTTTAACCTTTTGGATTGATACTTTCACATGAGTTGTATCTTTCCCAAAGGGGGGCAAGACTGCCAACACCTCTTGCACAGCCTCTAGCTCCTTTTTCCATCTGGCTAGCATGCATTGTAGCTCAGGAATCTCCTTATATACAGTCTGTAGCAGGAGAGATACAGTTACGTTTTAGAAGAGAGCTTCAGCTAGCTTGGCTGCTTCCTCAGAAGAGTCAACCAAGAAGGGAGGCTGATGGGCTTGAGCTAGGTAAGGGCAAGCCACCATGGACTTAGCTTCACTTTCAGGTACTCAGAAAGTGGTGGTGGTCTTCCCAGAGCAAAATTTTTTATGGTACAGGGATGGTTTCTGGGACAGCCAGAACAGAATAGCCATAACTATCAGAATCTTCATTATCAGAATCTTCCGGCTCTGAATCAGTGGAGAGATTGTGAAATAGATGAAGGATAGTTGGGCCTGAGGAAGAAGGAGTTTCCTCATCAGACAGAGGGTCAAGGGGAGACGGGGTAACCAAGGGGCTTGCAGCCCCTGTAGTGAGCACCATTTTGTTGTGTTTGGCTCCTGGGGACAACATCCAGGAGGACACAACAGGAAATCTTTATGACAAAAGATTTGAGGTTCAAAGCTAGCCTTGGGTTAGCCTTCAGGGCAAAGTTAAGGGCATTTACCTTAATTTCCTGGAAAATGAGATGTAAAAGTCCTTTTTGGCAGAAAGGACAGGAAAAAGCTTGAAGATTATTAAAGCCAACACAAATTTGGATAAACTTGTCTTTATTAGGAGTAATGATTCTACTTTAAATAGTAGACAAGGGACGGTGATCACTCATTAGGAAGACAGAGTGGCTGAGGGGGTCACGTTGGGATGAGGTCATACCAGGATCAATTACAGACAGGTATGATAATCCAGAATGGGTGGGTATTGAACCAGACTCATTTGCAGAAGGCAAGGGATTTCCAAACTTGAAGGCAAACCCAGCCAAATCTTTGCAACTATCAATATTTGAAGGCCATATTGAAACAGCATTAATTACCAATTTACGACAAGCAAGTTGACACCATCCTACGCTATCACAGGGACCTTGGAAATACCAAAAGCCAAAACCTATATGAGTTCCTTAAGCATAAGGTCTGGTGACCAACCTTGTATTGCAATGTTCAAGAAGTTATAGACCAATGTGAGGTATGCAAGAAATTTACCAGAAGAAAAACCCCTCTAAAGTCAGTACTTCCCATCTGCACACAACTACCTTTCAAAGTATGGGCTCTTGACATTGCTGGCCCCATGCCAGGGAAATACAATTACAAGAAATACATCATCACTACCATTGACTTTGCTACAAGATGGCCAGTAGACCAAGCAGTAAAGACACACACTGGCAATGATGTATGGCAATTTATTGGCAAAGAGATAATCAGCAAGTTTGGAAAGCCAGAACTCCTGATAACCAATGAAGGGAAATAATTAACCTCCAAAACAACCAATGTATACCCTGCAAAAAATGGGGTCAAACACACCGTAACAACATCATACCACCCACAGGCCAATGGACGTGTAGAGCGGCTTAATGGTAGCCTTGTGCAAGCCTTAGCCAAACTCACTGCTGGGAGACCTGAAGACTGGTATAAGCAGCTACCAACTGCACTACTTGTGTGTCAAACTCAAGTGAACAGATACACCATAAAAAGCCTGTTTGAACTGGTATACAGCACATAGCCAAATATCATTCAAGCATTGACAGGACCTAAACTGGAAATTCCAAGTGAAGTCCCTCCTTGCTCAGACCCTCACGTTATAGAGGCCAACAGCAAACAAACAGTGAAGGAGAATGAACGTCTACAAAATTTCTTTGTCCCCATCTGCAATAGACATGAAGTTGGTGACAAAGTTTGGGTCATGAATGTTGACAAGAGCAAACTACAACCCAAGAAAGTGGGGCCAGAAATCATCCTAAAAGTAAACAACAATAACACTTATATTGTGCAAGGGCTTGGAAAACGTAAGCAAGACAAGACCCTACACCATGGTTACCTACGACCCTAAAAAACAAGACAAAAACAATGAGAAACCGCTTTGCCTGCCACAGAACAACAATTAGTCCAATACAGCGCCTGGGCTCCTGACAACCTCCCTGACAACCTGCCCCCAGAGGAGACCAACCTTTAGTTGGGGGGTGTCAAACCGCAGACTTGACCTGCCAGCAAGGTTTCAACCAAGCAGATTTGTGACCTGCAATCTGATTATCCGGTCACTTGAAGCCAGACTAGGAAGTCAACTCTAATTACCAAATCCAACAACATGAACAGATGATGATCCTTTATGGTGGATACCTTGTTTTGGCGCTTGACTCATTATCAGGATCAAGCCACCCCCTTCTTCCATCCAACTGTGTGATCAACAATCATGTTCCTGTTATCCTTGATTCACATTGACTATATAATCACTATCTCACAATAAAGATTATTATCTAGCTTCTAAATATTTTCTCCCTTGTAACTCTTCTAAAACAGCACATTTACAACAATACCAACCTTTTACAAGTTGCTATAAATAATGCATCTGGTATTTATTGCAAAGAAGGGTGTTAGTGCTGATGGGTGGCATGTAGAAATCTTGGAATATTTTGGAAGTGAATGATGAAAGAGTTATAAAGCTTGACTGGATCAAGGTTTGGGCTTGAGAGCTGGGCTTTAAATTGAATTCATATCCCTTTCATAAGAAATCATAGTATTTATTTTATTAGCTGCTAGTTACAGGAGATTACAGTAAATGGATATATAGCAATATGTGAGGCTTGGGGATCTGGCCTATCATTTTTTAAGCTGAAATAATTAGGTAGGTCTTCTTCTATGCAAACCAGAGAAGGGTTCAGATTGGAATTGATGATCCAGTTTTATGGTTGAACTACTAGATAAACACACTTAAATCATATGCTGTGTTTGCTTAGCTTATTTTCCTTGTTTCTATTGATGTGGAATATTTATTTCACTTTGTGTTAGTATTATGTGATACAATATAAATCTATTCTTAATTAATAGGTTTTATCTCACTAAGATTTTAAATAAAATTTTCTAATGTCTTCAAAGCTATATAAAACCACAAATATGATATATAACAGGGCTTAAAACTTTGAGCTGCTATATTTGAATAATTCTGGACCATATAAAAAAAATATCAATAAATAGAACGCTAAGATAGCTATGTAGAGTATCAATGATAATCCCTTAAGAAACACTCATGCCTGCTAATTCATATCAGAATCTAAGGGTCTCATTATCCCAATCAACCTTAGCCAAATGCTCTAAAGTTTGGCTCTTTATTAACAAGCTTCTCATATTCTATGGTGAAGTTTAACTATACCCTTGTCTATTGGTACCATTGCTATGGTTTATTTGCTGATTCTGAACTCTGGCTATATACTTCAGTAAAAATTATCTAATTTTTAGGCTGTTTAGTAGGCTGCAACTTATAGATCAATTCTAAAAAAAGCTGTTATAATGAAAAATTCTCACCATACCAAAGGCTTAAATTTTTATGTTAGTCATCTAATGTATATCCCTGGGCTTCATTTTAACAACTGGTATGCAGCCCTGCGTGATGTTGGGGTGGCAGGATCCATGATGCAGCAAAAATATCTAGCAAAGTTGACCAAGGCATTTCCTTAATGGGCAAGATCCTGATTGGTGGCCATGCACTCTGGGCAAGTGATATGCAAGACTGCAGAAATTTTGAAAGTGTAGGCATGATGTCAATTGAGAGAAATGAAGATCTATTTCTAAAGCTTAAGGAACCAAGTTGGCTTTCATGAAGCCAACTGGAGATCTGATTAGAAGAGGGATTTCAACAGTCCATAGCAAACCCTATTTGGACAAAAAAAAGGCTCCAGTAGGGGAACTGTTTGATGAACAGATATCAACTTGTGGTTTCTGGAATCTGAATTTTGGATTGGAGTCTGTTACACCCTGAAATCTGATCACCGGCTAGAGTTGAACTGTAAATCTTTCATTTAAAAGATTTTATTCTGCATTATTGTGGTGCTTCTTACCTAAACCATAATCCATCAGCTTTAGCTGATTAAAAAGTGTAATATGTTTAAGGGTTAATTGGGGATTGAGGTAGGGTTTAAAAGAACTATCTCTAGATTGATTATAGCTTTAGTGATATGTTGTTTAGAACCATTTTATTTTTCTTTGATTGGAAGTTGGTTGATAGAATAGAATGTAATAAAATGATTGTTTAATATAATAGATTAACACTTATGATTTTGAAGGTAAGAAGTTATATTGTAAATTTATCAAAGAAATATTTTCATAGTTGGGTACTGATCCTCTTTAGAGCCTCATATGGCAAACTTTGCTTCCATGTCCAATGGTATGTTAGAGGAGAGCTGAGGAACCTGGGTATACTTGGGTTTCAGCACAGTCCGCATCTCCTGTAAAAGCTGGAGGTAAGATAAGCTGTATGGGTTCAGGGCAAGGGCTTGGGTGAGGGCAAAGGTCATGGCACCAATGTTCCCATATCCCCATTCAGTGGTGTCGGCTGAAGTTTGGGAGTCTTTGCAGCTAAAAGGTTAGAGTTGTTAGTGAAGGGATGGGATTACCCAGAAATCACAATCACATCAGTGTGGGTCTGAATTTTTGATTCCTCAGGGTTGGGGGCTTCAGCAGGACAAAAGAAACTTAACCATTTTTGCAGGATGCCTTGTTTGGGGTAATAGGTAGTGATCACAGGGGTTGATAGTGACTCTCCATTGCTGTTGTACTGGTATGGCAGGTCTAGGACAGTTCCTGAGTGGCAGCAGTCAAGGATTGCGGTGAGGCGGCATCCTGGGGGAAGAGGACAGACAAGGATTTTGTTGATCTCATCATCAATTATGGCTCCTGCTCTTGCGTGATCTACTGGGCAGATTGTCTCATCCCATCCATCATCCTCATCACCCTTGAAGTCCAGATTTTGGCCGCCATGGCCGCTGAAGTAAAAGAAGAGGGAATCATTGGGAGAAGCATCAGAAACAAGCCATTGCATTGCTTGGATCATATTTTTTCTAGTGGGCATGTACAATGGATTGTGGCTCTGGTTGTCAGTCAATATCTTCATGTTATGAATTGAGAATCCATAGTGGTCGCACAGGAGATCTTGAATGGCTTTGGTGTCGTTGATACAGCCGTGGAGCTGTTCTCTAGTTCCAAAGTAATTGATTCCTACTAGAACAGCTCGCTTCCTGGAGAAGCTGGAGAGTGGCTTGGACAATGCCTTTTCATTAAAGGAGCTTCCTGGAGGATCCATCATGGACTCAGTGTATGGATCTTGCCTAGCTGATGACACTGAGTTATTCATTTTCTAAGTTGTAATCAAACCGAGGCTTGCTTTAAACCATTTTGGGTGGCATGGAACAGTGATATTCTGATTGCTAAATAGTCTTTAGCTCCACTACAATTGCACTCTGGCAATTGGCATATTCTGGTATCAATAAATCGAAGAAACAACATGAATAGAAGCAGGTGGTTGATAAACAAATGTTTTGCTTGTTCTCGTATGGCGGGCTAGCTGAAATAGGATGCTATCGCTTTTAGTAGCAATGAAACATCAGGTGGCTATTCCACAGGTCTTGAAATAAATCCAAACTATTCTTTTCCAATCTGGGTGGAGCTAGCATTTAGGTTCCAGCCAAGCTTAAAGTACAATTTTATCATGTGGCACTGCCTTGAGCCAACATCTATCACAGCAGATATAAAGCTTCTTAAGCTTTGTACTTTTTAAATCCAGTAATCTATTCTATTAGGAACACCAGTCGTGTATCGCTGCCCACTTACATTACATCATCGCTCTTCCTTTGATCCCAATAGGCTTCTAACTAAGCAGCCTTCCGAAAAGATAACCCCAAACAGCATCAAGGCTGCATAGACTAAGGACGATCCAAGTTGGGAGGTTAAATTGAATTAAAATAAAAAAAATTCACAAGCCTCGACTATCCGGGGTCAAGTTTAACTGCTTAAAGATAAATAAACTCCCAGTGGCGAGATCTTTAGCAAGCTTTGGGAACCCTCCAGCTCTTGAGACGGGAAGTCAAAATCCATAAATTCCTACTACAGCCGATCAAACCACACTCGCCGTGCCGCCCCATCAAAAATGGCTTTGGTGGAGCTGTTTGTGAGCCAAAATTGACAATCCAAACTCCCTTTAAACTAGACTTGTACCTTTACAAATCCAACCTTATGGAGCGGATAGTGGACCCCTCTAGCTTCTGTGGATGGACCGGTCCCGCCACCCCACAATTTGGGGTAGGAAGATATCCTGTCAACTATTTCCCATCAAATTCGACCTATTATGTTTTTTTTCAAGTACTTTTTTAGCTTTGCAATATATCAAACGTTTAAATATATCCTACTTACTAATAAACATTATGCTTTACACATACAATTATTACAATCTCATTCTTTTGCATTCATGAGACTTAATTTAAACCCTTACCCTTTTAAAAGCCAATTAAATTAAATCTCACTACCAGGTAATAAAATAAGAACATTAAAAGTCCCAAAGAATATCTTTATAGAACAACTTTATTTACTTTGTACTCTTAATCCCTTTTCACTGCAGAGTTAAAAGCTTTACATACGACAAAAGCTACAGCCAGATCAAGTTTGATAGGGGATCAGCCAACAGAGAAGTAGTTGCCAGGATACCTTCTTATCACACAGTTCGCCCCATAGCAGTATAATCCCTACAAGCACAGATAATAACCACCATATAGTGCTTACCATTCAGGCCTATTCAACCTTGTCCATTCCTCCACCCACTGAACCATCCCCAGGAACAGTTGCAGCATCCTTGTTAGAGATTTCTTGGTAAAGCAGAGTCAGCTACCTGCAGTTGATCAGGTGTGGAATATCCACCCAGATCAGAACACCATTCCAAGTGAGGGAAAGGCATTACATATTTACTCAAAGATTATAACCTCTGAAACAATGTATGGTGAGGTACAGCATACTAAGGTGTATCAATTTTTATGTTCTTGGGCGCAGCCAAGGGCCACACCCAGAAATTCTAACTGCAGGGCCGGGCCCATACTAAGCCAGAGGTTAGCCTTCAGGGATGAACAAGGGATCTACTTTAAGGCCCCAGGTATGATAGTTATCAGATATCTTCTCTAGACACAACTAAGGAGATGTCACTAAATTACAACAAAAAGCACAACAAGGAAATGTAAACAGAACTTAATTTTATTGGATGGATGGATCAAAATGAGTCTTAGATGGCAAATGTTTACCATAAAACAATAGAAGGACATATAGATCACTGGCCACTCTTCTAATTGGGTTAATGATCACACATGTCATCAGATAAAAGGTAAATCAGATCTTGAATCTTTTTAGGTTGAAACACATTTCAAGTTGCAAAATGGAAACAGAGAATTTCACACTCAGAGTGTGACTCCACCAAAGATGGAATCAAAAGAGCATGGATACTGGGATTCACAACATCACCTCTCTCTAGATTAGCCTTTGATGGTGCACTTCCAGAGAAACCTGAAATGTACCTGTACAAAAGAGTCTCCAGTGGATAGTAACTTAACTGTGTCCTTGGAGCCCAGCTTAAGAGTTACTTCAAGAGAGCCAATAAATAAGATGCCCAACTTGTGAGCTCTTCCTCCTACTTGGGGTCAATAGTAGATGGTCATGCCTCCCAATTAGAGCTCAGGGAGTTTAGCACAACCAGCATTATCAGGGGTGAGTTACAGTGGATTTGTCTTGTAGGCAGAGGCATATGCAAAAGCATGGATTTTGATTATGCAATTGGCTGGACCTTTGACACAATCTTCAGATTTGGCGGCAGAATCAGATATGGAAATCTGCACTCCTGATAGAGAAGAATCAGTAGCCTCTCTCTCATATAGCATGGCAAAAGGGAAGAACCCAGTAACCCTAAGTTTGCTGAGGTGGTATGCAAATAGGGAAACTAGTAATTATAAGTCCCAGTTGGCCACATTGGAGTATATCAGCTTGCTCATAATAGACCACAAGGTAGAATTTGCCCACTCTAATGCTCCATCAGTAAAAGGGCTGTATGGGGAAGAATAGGGTTGGTGAGCTCCCAACACTTCCATCACAGATGTCACTAAACAAACATTGAGGTTAGAGCCATTATCTGAGAGTAGGACTTATGGGCAACCGTGGGGATAAACAACGTCCTGTATGAGGAAAGCATCAGTTTTCTTAGCAGTGATAAAGAGCGCCTTTTGGAGAAGCTTCAAATATAGAATTAGGAAGGAAGAGAAGTATTTTTATTGGATAATCTTCTAGACTTATATAGATTTGGCTGTGGTGGTGATTTAGTTGGATCAAACCTAGGGATTGATCATGTGCAAGATGGGTTCAAGCCACTGGATACTTGGACAGTCATGTGATATTGCTTGGTTGCCATTCTTGGTATATCAAACTATATATTGGAAGGGCACCAAATTGGGCAATGGCTGGATGTTAAGTAAGTTGGCGGTAGCCAGAATGCTTGTATATCCAGATCCTTGACACCCCTCTTAAGGGGTTACTCTGGTACATCAGGAGGGGGCTTTGTCTTAACAGCTGTTGCCTGATGTTCCTGGAGTTGTTTGATAGTTGGTATCAGTCTGGTTGAGTGTTCTCTTTTGCTAAGGCAGAGATGGGTTCTGTGGTATTTCTTGACAATAGGGGTTTTGACACCTTGGAATTTCACTAGATAGGTGTTTTGGTCTGGTCTGTACTTGATGATTCTTTCTGGTCCCCTGTGTACTGAGTCTAACTTATTTCTGTTTCCAGCTAGGACCCAGCTGGGGAAGTCAATGGGAAGTGGTTCCTCTGTGGAGGTTACCTTTTGTGTTTTGAGCCTTTTTATTTCTGCTATTTTAGCTTTGAGGCGTATGTGTTGTAGATTTGGTACTTGTTCTACTGTGGGGGGTTTCTCTGGGGGATCTTTACGTATGGCTGCTTGTTGCAGGTAATTATTTCTGGTTTGTATATGTATGTTAGTTCAAACAGTGAGTAGCATGTCCCTTGATTGGTGCAGACCTGGGATACTAGTAATGCATTTTTCACATATAGTGGCCATGTGTCTTTGGCTTTACCATCCATTATTTTCTCTAGGGTCCTGATAAGGCTGCCATTTAGGAATTCAACTCTGCTGTTAGCCTGTGGCCTGTAGGGCAAGGTTGTGGAATGTTTAATGTTTTTGGATTTTAAGTTGTTGTTTACTACGTGGCCTGATAACTTGGTTGCTCCATCAGTTATGATGTAGTCTGGGGTGCCATAGTCAGCTATGATTGCTTTGTTAATGAATTGGTTTATGGTTTCTGCTTTTTGGTCCTTT
The DNA here is from genome assembly GCA_014839935.2 of Entomophthora muscae. Classification (NCBI taxonomy): domain Eukaryota; kingdom Fungi; phylum Entomophthoromycota; class Entomophthoromycetes; order Entomophthorales; family Entomophthoraceae; genus Entomophthora; species Entomophthora muscae. Next base: position 41,299 of record QTSX02007370.1, on the reverse strand, counting down.
GTTGTCCAGCAGATGGACCAGTGTGTGGCAAAGTTGATGGCTACAATTAGGAAACATTGGTTTGTCTTTGTTTCTGGAAAGGGGCCCACTACGTCTAGTCCACAAACCTTGAATGATTCAGGGTCAGGTACTGGGTTGATTGTTGGCTGGGGAGCCTTTGTGCTGATGTATTTCTCGCACACTGTGAGCTTTTTCAGAACATCAATTATATCTTGTTTGAGATTGGGCCACCATACTATCTCTTTTAGTGTGAGGTATAGGTTTTTAGCCTTTGTATGTCCTAGTAGGTGGTGATGTCTTAATATGGTGTCAACTCTTTGTGCAAGTGGGATATAGGGAACATGTTTGTCATTAATGATTTGGTATACAGTGCCATTTGATACATTGAAATATTTTTTGCTTCTTACTAATGTATTATGGGTTAGCTTATATGTTGAGGGGTCTTTCCCTTTGGTTTTATACTCAGTATTATATAGGTTTGACCAGTCAGGGTCCAGGTGGTCAGGATGATCCTCTCTTGGCTAACATAGCCTAGAGAGAGCATCAGCTGTGACCAGCTCTGCCCTCTTTTTGTATTGGATGTCCAAATTGAGCTTCTCCAGCAGGGACATCCATTTGGCTTGTCCCCATGCAAGTGTGTTCTGAGTTTTAAAGTATATTAAGGATTTATGATCAGTTAGTACTCAGACATTTAAATGTCCTTCTAGGTAACATCTTCATTTCTTGCATGTGTGATATATTACTAGCAATTCCTTATTGTTTATTGGGTATCTTTTTAGTGTTGGTTAGGTTTCTGCTTTTATAACATACTGGCAGGAAGTCTTGCTGCTCTGGCTGGCAGATGTGTAGAACTGCACCAATGGCAGTGTCACTGGCATCCAACTTGAGCTTGTAGCATCCGTTGCTATTAGGGTATTGCAAAATTGGTGCTTCAATCAAAGCTTGTTTCAATAGTTGGAAATTCTTGTTGCATTCTGGTGTCCAGATGAATTTCTTTTTGGCATTACCCTTGGTTAGGTCATTGATTGGTGTGGTGAGCTTTCTGCAGTCTTTGATGTATTTCCTTAGGTAAGCTACCATACCAAGAAAGCATCTAACTTGTTTAAAGGAGGTGGGGTGTTGTATGTTGTTTATGGCTTTTATTTTGTCTGGATCTTCTTTGATGCCATTGTCAGAGACAATGTGGCCCAAGAACAGGAGTTCCTTTTCCATAAATTGGCACTTACTTGGTTTTGCATAAAGTTTGTGCTTTGTGAGTCAATTGAGTGTCTTGTGGACATGTGTGAAGTTTTTCTATTTTGCTTTTGAGAATATGATGATATTGTCAAGGTAGCATAATGTATTTGAGAGACCGTTTAGTGCTTGGTTCATCATGGTGACAAACTTTGCGGGAGTGTTAGTCATCCCAAAGTTCATTACCCTACATTAAAGGATCCAAATTGTGTATGGAACACAGTTTTTGGTATGTCATTTTACTTTACTTCAATCTGGTTGTAACCTGAGGTGAGGTAAATTTTGGAGAAAAATTTAGCTCCTGAGAGTCTTGAAAACAGATCCTCTATGAGTGATAGGGGATATTTATTCTTTACTGTACTTGCATTTAGTGCTCTGTAGTCAGTTACTAGACAGAGGGTGCCTTCCTTTTTCTTTACAAAGAACACTGCTGCCCCCCACTGGGATTCAGACAGGCAAATGAATCCTTTTGCTATATTGTCCTCAATATGGATTTTGAGGGTTTGGGTCTCCATGGGAGAGAGTCTGTAGAGGGGTGCAGGTTTAGACATGGCTTTTCACATGTTGATGCCATGTTTGACCTCTTGTTTGGGTGGTAACTCTGTGAGTTCTTCCTTGAATACATGAGTGTATTTGTTTAGGAGTGCTGCAAGTTCTGGGCATTGGATTTTGGTTGTTTGCATATTATTGAATTTGGTGTACCTCATTATGTGAAGGGTACTATCTTTGATTAGACGTTCTGAGTTGTCTTGGTTTATGACCTGGAAAAATACTGTCTCTTAGAATGAGGTTGTTGGGTTCTTTGAGGATATTAAAATTGACTCCGTTGTGTTTGATGGTCATGGTTTTTGTTTTCCAACATACGCTGGGGTTCACTTGGGTGAACCAGTCCATGCCTGCTACAATGTTGTAGTTTATATTGTTCATGACAAGTCCTTTGATGGACGTTTGTATGCATTGGAGGTCAATTCTGAAGGGAGTTGTTTTGCCTTTGAGTAGGACTTTTGATTTATCTGTCATTCTGGCGTATTTGAAGTTGGATTTGACAACTGGTATCTTGTATTTGGTTAAAAAAGGTTTGCTAACCATAGTGTGTTGTGTACCAGAGTCAAATAAAATTTTATGTGTATGTGATTTATAATTGCATGGATAGACAAGAAGTTGGAGCAATCTTTAATTTTTATGTTCATAAAAATGGAGGATTGCGGGACACGTGGTATGCAAGCAGCAAAGTTTGTGCCTTGGTACAGTTTCTTGTCAAGTTGGGGGGAGACAGGGTCACTTAAGCCTGTTCCCCCTCCTTTTTTCCCTATTCCTCTGTTTTGAGACTTTCAAGGTCAGAGAATGTGGGGTCAAATTCATAGTGGGTTGCTGTTTCAGAATTGTTAACTTTGGCAGTGTCTTCTTTCTTGGGACAGGAGCGGTTTGCGCTTTGGCTGCATTTGCCATTGTTGCAATTGGAGTTGTTGTTGTTATGGTTGGTGTTTTGGAGTTTATTGCAATTGGGGGTTTCTCTGCCATTGCCGTTTGAGGAGCAATTGCTGTTGTGTGCAGCATATTCCATGTTTGTGCGTTTTTCTGCGCGCTTGGCTTCTGCAATGAGCGCGGGCATGGAGGTATTAGCCTCTGTACAAATGAGGGCAGTAACAGAGGGTTTCATTCTGTTGATGAATGAGGCTCTGGTATTTATGTTATCAGCTTGTGCTGGGTTTTGGATTTTATGGTGTATTTCTTCAAATTCATTGGCATAAGCTGTGATAGTGGTCTTCTGAGGAAGATCACTGAGCTGTATTGCAATATCTTGGAGAGATTCAGTGACGCAGAAGTTGTGGGTGATGTTGGCTTTGAACTCTTCCCAGTTGTCAAGCTGGTTGTCAGTTTGTGAGCCAACCCAGGTGGCAAACCAGTTAGCTGAGGCCATTTACAGGCACTTGCTGGCTTCCTGGACCAATTTTTCTTGGGGAATGTGGCTGGCACAGAGTTTAGCAGCTGAGTGGTCTAGCCAGTTGATGACGTTTTCTTTGTTTTTATCAAAGAACTTGTTGATACCAATGTATTTGGTGTTGGTAACTTCACCTGTGATAGGTGGTTGTGCGTTTGTTTGTGGTTGAAGAGAGCAACTGTATTGAATTATCTTGGTGCATGCTTTGGGCATGACCAGTCCTTCAAATATGGTGCATCCACTAGGTATATCTTTGTCAATGTTGTGGTACGTAAGTACGTTTTCTCTTTCATGGGTGTGTTCAAAAAAACTGTAGCTGCTACCAGTGATAAGGAGCGCCATTTGGGGAAGCTTCAAATATGGAATTAGAAAAAAAGAGAAGTATCTTTTATTGGATAATCTTTTAGACTTATATAAATTTGGCTGTGGCAGAGATTTAGTTGGATCAAACCTAGCAGTTGGTCATGTGCGGGATGAGTTCAAGCCACTGGGTAATTGGACAGTCATGTGATATTGCTTGGTTGCCATTCTTGGTATGTCAACCTGTATATTGGAAGGGCACCAAATCAGGTGATGGCTGGATGTTAAGTAAGTTGGCGATAGCTAGAATGCTTGTACATACAGATCATTGACAGCAGTGATGTCTTTAGTAGCTCTAGCTCTACCCACTTGATAAAATGATCCACATAAATCAGTATGAACCAAAACACAGATCTGGATTGGGGGAAAGGCCTACTGAATCTATGCTTACAGTATGAAAAGCACATTGTGGAGGCACCAATTTGAACTCATGAGAGATAGCACAAGGTCTCTGCAGTTGAAAGTCATAACAACTAGCTATAACATCTGGGATTAATAGGTGGAGATTTCCCCAATAATAGTGTTTTTGAAGCCAGTTGTGAGTCTTGGATATTCTCTCATGCCCTGTTTTGCAATGAGCCTGCAGGATAAGGGATAATCTCATACTAGGACAGGCATAAGGAAGGCACTGTTGTTGTACCTTCTGGAAAAATTGAAGATTGCAGATGAGGGTATCTTGAGATAGCTTCTTTAGGTCCAAGAAAGTGTCTTCAGTCTCAACCTCTCATGCTAAAGGGTGTTCAATCAGCTTGTACAATCAATCAGCTTCAACAGAAGGAGTGCCAAGATAGATATCCAGGAAAGTTTATCAGTGTTCTGATGTTGTATGCCAGGTGGACATAGCACGGTGAAATCATAGCCCTGTAACCAAAGCCCACATCTAGACAGACATCCCAATGGCTCTTTCAAGTGCTTCAAGTTGTGCTATTATATATTAAAATAGGAGAGAGCTTGGTGGGAAGTCTTTATAACAAAAGACTTGCAGTTCAAGCTAAGCAGGAGTTATCAACTTGGTTATTGTAAAAAGGTAATACATATTAATTTTTTGCCCAGAGTAGAGATAATGCAATATATGTCTTCCTAAACAGTAGGAAGAGAGTGCTTGAAGCTTAAAGAGAAAGTGAAAAAGCAGAATATAGATAAACTTAGATTTATTTAGAAAGAGAAATTCCCTTAAATACTAAGAGAATTGGTTGATGTATCATTAGTGGAGACACCAATGTGGCATACCACAGGTTGAAGCGCAGCTGATTCACTAATTGCCCTTGATCAATTCTTGGATAAACTGAACACCTCAGAGAAAAAGCAGAATCCCTCAATTTTTCAACCATTATCAAATGCTGAACTATCTGTTTGTCTAATTGCTACTAAATCAGAAGTCAGGGTTACAACAAAGTGTTATAACCATTTAAGAGAGGTATAATCAGTGAAAACTGTTAAATGTGTGCCATAGACATAGTGAAAAACTGTTTAATAGCGTGAATTACAGCCAGACATTTCTTTTCAGTGACACTGTAGTTCTTCTCATGCTTATTGAGAGCTCTAGAAGTGTAGGCTATAGGGTGGTATACACCTCCATCATCAAGTTGTGCCAGGATAGCCCCAATGGCAAGGTCACTAGCATCAGTGTAGAATCTGAACTCCTTGTTGTAATCAGAGTATACAAGATAGGAGTGTCAGGGACCCAATTGAGGGGGAACAAGCCCCCAATCTGGTGGGCCAAGGCCCCCATGTTAAGTCCTGCAATGACCAAACCAATGGGCGCCGTGACCATGGCAAGGTGGCTCAAGTGGCCCAAATAAGAAAATCTACCCATCATGGAGCTGAACCAACCCAATAGGTGATACCCTACCAAGTATGTCAACAGGTAGAAAGATATTTTGGGTCTAACCAGTGAGGGTTCTACTAGAGGAGGAGGAGTGATGTTGCAACCATAATGGAACTTTCTTCCCCAGTGGCCAGAGGGATACATGAGCCGCCCATTGGCCAGAGACTCCTTCTGGTGGGCATCATTGGGGAAGGAGTTGTGCCAGTCAGTGGTGGGAGTAGGGTTTTCAAGACCTAATACAACTGTAAGCAGGAGGACTAGAAACCAGGACAGGAATAAAATTCCTTTCATGGTTTCAAATGAGAAATCAGAAGATAAGTATGAGCAGTAGTAGAGTAGAATAAAGTCTTTATTGTTGGAACAAGTAATATTTGTAAGGATTGCTCACTTAAATACCCCAGAATAGGGGTGGAACATTTAAGAGGTTCAATACATGAAAGGGGATTTGAAATGAAGTCTCAGTAAAATTATGGCTGAATTGATCATCTTTACCATTTGAAATGCTACCTGTAACTTAATAATATGGCTTATTAAACTTAAGACCCATAGGAAACAAGAGGACACCACAAGGCTTACCACAATTAAGCAGTTTTTCTGAAGAACATGATTGAGTATCAAGTGGAGATCCTGCTTCATGTATAGAGTGAGTGGCTCAGAGAGCAGCAAGGATAATAGAAGCAGCCAATCACTTTCTGAGCGGTAAGTGATGTGTTTAAGAGTTCTATTAACAATTTTGGACTTAAAGTTGAAAGCAGAAAAGAAGCTCAAATCAAAGGAAGCAATATAAATTGGTAATTTAACTTGCATTATTGATTGTAAACTAATGTTTGACCTCTCTTTAGGGTTTCAAGTTTGATCTCTGTCTGGGACTAAGCCAGGTTTATCCTTAGTGTTGAAATGTAGATTATTAATCTGCTTTAACTTTGTGTCATTAACCATGGTATCTAAAAGATTAATGGAGGCAGGGAAAAAATCCCTGACAAGGAGCCCCCTTTAACTTTTGCTTGAGAGTTCTGAAGGCTTGCTATTGGCTGGCAGTGCACTCAAAGGGAAAATTTCTCAATAGCTGGACCAAGGGTTCACTGATTTCTGTGGATTCAGGGATAAACTGTCTGTAGCAGCCTATCATACCCAAAAAGACTTGGAATTCTCTCAAGTAAGTGATAGGAGCATTTTGTTGATGATCTCAACCTTTTTTGCCATATGGTGTATTCCAGTCTGAGTTACTTTATGGCCTAGGAACAACAGCTTTTCCTTAAAGAAGGCACACTTGGAAGGCTTCAGCTTAAGTACTGCTTCCCTGATATTGATGAATACTTCTTTAAGATGAGCCAGATGGTCCGTGAATGTAGCGCTAAATACAGTGATATTGTCTAGATAGACCAACACACAGGAAAGTTTCAGATCATGTAATATGGAGCCCATATCCTTTCTGAACGTAGCCAGGACATTACAGATCCCTTGGGGCATGTTTGTAGGATCAACCAATCCCTCAGAAGTGATAAAGGCTGCCTTTTGCCTGTCTTCAGAAGAAAGGTCAACTTGCCAGTAAACAGAGGCTACATCCATGGCAGAGAAGAACTTGGAACCTCCAAGGCAACAAAGGGCATCATCTATGCGCAGTAAGGGGTAAGAATCCTTTTTGGTCAAAGAGTTTAACTGAAAGTAGTTTATTACTATGTAATGACCTCCATCCTTCTTTTTTAGGATAAGAAAGGGGGAGGTCAAAGGACTCTGAGAAGGAGCTAGTAGTCTAGTGTCTAACAAATGCTTGAGTTCTTTGGACACCTGAGCATCCTCTACTCTACTTTGTCTGTAGGGTTTAGTGAGGAAAGGAGAAGCATTGTTTGTATCTGTCAGGATCACTCCTGACATAAGTTCTGAATAAGGATCAAAGCAAAAAAATAAGTACAGTCTAGTGCAAAAGGGAAAGAATCGCAAAATGCCTGATTGAGATGCCATTGCTTCATTAAGCATGATGTCATGGTTGCATAGATGACGTAATTCATGCAATCATATCTCAGCTCTTAATCAACAGATTCCAATGCCCAAACCCGCATCCAAGAGCTCTCAACAGCGCCTACAATTTATATTAATAAATTAAGCCAGGTCAAAAAGGCCAATCAAGAGCTAAATTGAACAAAAGCAATCCCCCTGCATGAACTCCTGTTGCATGAAATGATGTCATTCATGCATGTGTATCTCATCAAATACAAAATCAAAATGAATGATCAACCACTCGTTTTGAAGCTCTTTGTATTTTGAGCATCATTTAATAATAAATAAGTACCCGTTAAGAGACCACCTTGCGTGTAAAACCAATCAGAACGCAAAACCTTGAGAGGAACCAATCAGATAAGTCCCAGAATTAGGGGATAAAAATAGAAGCAGGTCATGCAGTCCTTGAACAATTCAGGAACAAAATCCAAACCCTAGCCATCAATCCTGGAACTAACCAATGGGGATCCAGGGCCCAGACCACATGGCTTGTTCCAGACTCTTGCCAAACCTTACTACCCAGTCTAAAATTAGACCTTGAGGAAGACTTAGGCCCATTTTCCCTCATGATAGTAAGCCATTGGCTACAACCAAGAATTGACAATCCAGACCCAGATAGTAGAAGAACAAAGGTTTGGCAATATTCCAAATGCCTGATTTCAATCTTCATCACCCAGCCTTTTGAGATTCTCCATTCCCTGCTTGCACTCCCACTTGAAAAACTTTGCACAGTGGGGGATACTATAAATAAACACCCTATGAATATCTGATAGCTAAGCTATCATTGAAGTTCAACCCAATCTCTTGCTATCTATATTTCTCTTTAATTATAGAAAGTAAGTTCTGCTGTGTCTTTACAGCTGGGCTTTACAGTATCAATTTGATGGATGAAACCTTTAGCCAGGCCATAATTAATACTGTCTTTGGCAAAGATGTCAGAAAACTGGTCAAGCAGGTCAAGAACTTCCTTCTGTTGTACAAGAGACAACTATGGAAAATCCTCAGCGCTGAACAAGGGTAACACTTGAGGTTCTTCCTCTAATAGATTGAAATTGTGAAAGGTACCAAAAGTGTTTAACTAGAGAACATCAGGTGCATTTAGAAGATGCCCATAACCAACCACTTGACCTCTAGAGACATTAATAGGTACAGGAGGTAGATTAGCCATAAGTAACTGCATGTCAACTTTATGAGAAGAGTCTAGGATTCTTAGGTAGAGATGAGGCACATTATGCCCTAAAGATGAGGGGGAGTATAGCTCTAGGAAGTTACACTCAGGCAGTTAATCCAAGATCTGAGAGTCAATTATGACTTGAGACCCAGAAGGGATGGCCACCGCTGAGGTAGCCAAGAGAGAAACTCCTTCAACTTCAGGGAAGGCTGGAGGAGGGCACTTTGTATACAAAGAAGTGTGTACAGTACTTCAGTGTGACAATCTCAGAGGGGTATTCTAGAGTACATGTCTTGAGGCATTTACCAGGCATCTTAACAGGTTTATCAAAGACAAACAGGGCTTCATATTATAGGATAGTGATGAGGAGCGCCTTTTGGGGAAGCTTTAAATATGGAGTTAAGAAAGAAGAGAAGTGTATTTTATTGGATAATACTTTGGACTTATATAGCTTTAGCTGTGGCAGAGATTTAGTTGGATCAGACCTAGGGGTTGGTCATGTGCAGGATGGGTTTGAGTTGCTGTATACTTGGACAGTCATATGATCTTGCTTGGTTGTCATTTCCAGCATGTTTAACTGTATATTAGAAAGGCACCAAATTGGGAAATGACTGGATGTTAAGTGGGTTAGAGGTAGCCAGAATACTTGTACATCCAGATCCTTGACAATAGAAAGATACCCATCTTTCATGTTGATTATCACATTGTACTATCAGAGAAATTGGGTGCCCACTAACAGGTTGCAGCTCTTATTCTCCAGGACTACAGCAGGGGCAGCAAGGAGTAGCTTACAAAACACATAGAGAGAGCTGAGTATGCCCCATGTCCCAGGCCATAGATAGGCCAGCTGTACCATAGGTCTGATGATAGTTGAGGTCCAGAGCTAGCTTGAGTTTCTTTACTAACTTGGAAGACACAACATTGACTGAGTATCTAGTGTCAAGGATGGCCTTGGTCTTTACCTTTTGGATGGATATCTCTAAGCAGGTAGTAGTACATCCAAAAGGGGGAGGACAGCCAAGAAATTTTGTGCTTCAGACAACTCTATGTATTATTTTCCAGCATACATCTGAGGCCAGGAAACTCCTTATAAACTGTCTGCAGGGGAAGAAATATGGAAACTTTCTGGAAGACAGTGTCAGCCACTTCAGCAGCTTTCTCAGAGGTCTCCACCAATACAGGAAATTATTTGGTCTGGGTGAGGTATGTTTTTGACACAATTTTCTTTGCTTCAGAAAAAGATCTGGCAGTGATAGTCTTTCCAGAACGTAGTTTATAGGGGACAGGAATGGTTTTGGGTACAGCTAGGAAAGAGTATTCATAGGCATCAGGATCTTTAGCACTAGATTCTACCATATCAGATTCATCTGAAATTTCATGGAATAGGAGAAGGATTATAGGGGCTTGAAATCAGATACATCATCAGCAGGGGTGGAAGGAGGTGAAGGGAAAGACTGCAAAGAGTTATCAACTTGGAGCGTCTCTGGCTCTAGGTTGACCTCTCTTTTTCTGCCTGGTCTCTGGGATCATCTCCTTTAACGCAGGGGTTGGTACAGACACAGGAATGATGGTCTAACTAACCACATTAATGATAGCCTTGTTGCTTGGGCTGGTTCTGTGCATTAATAGCTAGGATTTGAGCAGTGTGGGAATTTTTATCTGTTGCAGAAGCTCAACTCTCTTTTGTAACACTGAGCAAGAGTGGGAAATATGTATATCCTGAAGCAGAGTCTTGATACTCTTCATAGATGTAAGCATTTCCTTGTGAGCTTGGAAGTGCAGATATAGGAGCTAGTTGGCTTTGAGGGCTTGAGAAAATGCAGTATAGGCTTTATGGGCAGTCAACTATTTGCTTATTATTAATTGTTGACTTTCTAAATAAAACCTATCAGCAAACTCCGCCAATGTCTCCTTAGATTTGAATGAAATGTTTATAAACATGTCCTTCTTTACTTTTAAACTGAGGTCTCCACCAAACTCATCAATTAGAAGATGTTTAATTTATTCCCAGGTGATAATGGAGGAAAGCTCTGGTACCACCACTTATCGATAGGTAGGATGGAGGAAGGTCAAGATATATTCCTTCTTGATATCATCCAAAGCCCTACACATGGAAGTATTTTATATGGTAAAGAAGGAAGCAATGGGGGAAGTTTTTGGGTCAAACCCCTGATTAAAGGTAGGTTTGAAACAAGCCTCAGAATTAGGTCCACCATTATTGCTGTCAACCATATTGATACAATGAGAGAAGTCAGCTTCTGATTCAGAGGGAGGTTTAATAGCCCACAACTAACAAAAACTTTCTTCCAGAGCCACTAGAGCAGTGCTGTTGCAAGTTCCAGTTTCAGCAACATAGCCAATCTGATGCTCAGTAGTATCCAAACACTTTCATTAGTTAGTCATCACAGTTGAAAGATCAGCCAGTTGAGATATCAAGGAAGGATTAATCAAAAGACAGGATGAGAACCACTCATTGACTGAATCAATAAGCTTAGTCATTTCCTGGAAATCTTTATCTGAAGTGTCATGATCCTTCTTAAAATGGTTAACCTTGTTAGCCAGAGCAATAAACTCTCCAGCAAAATGTATATGAGGTTGCCCAGGCATTCCAGGACAGCAGTAATTATCCTCAGAATCACTTGGAAACTTGGTGGACTCATTAAAAGCTGTGTGCAACTATATGATCTGTTGTTAGATAGCTGCCACCTGAGTTTGAAGAACAGCTACCCAAAGATCAGGTTGAGGTGTTACTTCTGGAGGAGTCTGACTACAATTAGTGGTAAGTAATTCATGAATACCATCCAACAAACTTTGTTCTTACATAATTAGGTCTTCATAAGGAAACAAGGGCAGAACTTCAGTTAATAATTGGCTTAGTTTGTCTAAGTGAGCTTGTAACCCTTAGATGATGGTAATTGCAGCAGCTTTCTCTTTTGTATCAATTCATTCTGAATATCTTGCATACTTTATGAGGCAGTTTCAGTCAAATGCTGTAACTAACTGGCAGTATGAACACAGGTTTCATTGAGTTGCTAAACAAATTGCTCAAAATCAGCTCAATGGGTGTTGAGTGAAGAGTTAACCTGGGCCTATCAGGGTTGCTGAAGCTGATGAAATTCCTGTAGGCGTTCACAGACATACTCAGGAACAGAGGAGAGTACATTTTTAATAGACGTTGTCAATGAACCTGAGAGGTAATTGAATCTCTCTGGTTATTAGACACCAGTGAGAACAGTTAGTATACCCACTTTTGGTAGACAGAGAACATTTCCCAGTGACTAGATATGGCAGCAAAAAGGGAGGATATATTGTTGACATGGAGCCCCAGCACTATCTTATGATGAAATAAGGCAGGTTTAATGAAGGTGGATATTATGCAATTAGCAGATTAAGCTGAAGAGAGGAGTTAATGTGGTATATAAGTTGTAACTATCATCTCATAATAATTGATAGATTCAAACTGGACTTGTAGATTAGAAAAGTCTCCTTCACTTTCTAGCCAAAGGGCCACTGAAGTGATTTGATCTAAATTAGGGGTATCTAGAGGGTAAGCAACAAGACAGGGGCCATTAGCCAGGTTAAAAACAGTAGGAGTGATAGGGGGTCAGCTATGTCTTCTTTAATTAGAGAGCTGGAAACTTCAGACAAAGACAGGTCCTGAATTGAAGAAGCTAGGGGACTAGAGAAAGTAGTTTTGAAGGGGGTAACCAAGGGTCTTTGGCACCTCTAGAAAGCACAATTTTGTTGTGTACTTGTGCCCATCTAAGAGACACAACAGGAAATCCTGACAGTAGGATTGGGTTAAAAATAAGCTGGAGGTTAGTTTTCAGGGATGAATAAGGAATTTACCTTAAGGCCCTGGGAATGATAATTATCAGAAATCTCCTCTATCTAAAACTAGGAAGATGGCGCTAAATTATAACAAAAATAACAAAGACAAAATATGAATAGAACTTAATTTTATTAGATGCATCAAAATGATACTTAAATGTTAAATTTTAGCCACAAAACAATAGAAGGACAGATAGATCACTGGCAACTCTCATAAGTAGATTGAGGATCACTCATGTCATCAGTTGAAATGTAAACGAGTCCTTCATCTGATGTGGTTCAAACCCCATTTTGAGTTGTAAATGGGAATTAAAGAATTTTGCTCTCAAAATGTTACTCTTTCAAAGATTAAATCAAAAGAGAATGAATACTGCAATTGACAAGAACAAATGTGCTGGTCCTCCAGTTTTCCAACAGGAACTTTCAGTATGAACTTGAAACCAACACCTCAGATTGTGCCATAGGAGGTGTACTGCGGGTAAAAACTAGTAAGGGTTTTTCCTCCCACTAGCCTATGAATCCCAAAAACTCACCAACACAGAGCAATACTATCCTATCCAAAATTGAAAGCTAGATGCTATTGTTAATTGTGTTGAGAAGTGATGTTGCTACTTAGAAGGCACCATTTTTTACCTTGGGTCTTAAAAGACCATAAGTGTAAATTCACTGCCACCTCTGGCATTGGATCACACAGTCTTCCCCTGCCGCACCAAGAAAGGCCCAAAAATGCCAGCCAAACCCCTTCATTCTTTAGAGGATTTAGCACACACAGTTGATGAGAGGTTTGTGCTAGCCTACCCTGCGGATTTCTTGCCCTTGGTTGCTCCCTCCTGGGAAGAAACATTGGTCAATTTAGACTACTTATTAGCCTGGTGTTGCCCAATTTTAAAAACTATCAGAGCTAGCCAATCAAAGGTTGCCACATTGACGCTTGACAACTCAGTTGAACTCCAAATGCCTAGTTTCTCTTCTAGCCAATCAGATCAGACCGCAGAAATTAGAGTGAAACTCTTCAGTCTCTCTGGGCCTATCCAGCAAAGTTTTTCTTCTAGCCAATTGGATCCAGAGCCAACTGTCATGTGATCACTTTCCTTGCAATCCATTCCTTTTAATACAGCAAGGGAACTTTCAGTCCCCTGCTTGTCTATTTTCCAATTTATTAAAGTTTGGTTTATTGCACTTCATTTTTAAATAAAACAGTGATTGTTTGGAGCCCCTGTTTGGAGTTCTTATCATCTAATTTTAAAGTGTTAGTCCTATTCTTCACGCTTACCTTCCTGCAACCCGTTTCAAACTCAGGTTCTCCTCTAGCATCACCTAAGCAGACTCAAGTGTATAGTTGCTGTTGTCTTCTGTTTTGCTTTTGAAATTCACGTTTGAAACCTAAGTTTAAAGTTAATAACAATATAAAAATCTTCTTTTACTTTGTATTTTCCTTTAATTCCCTTGTTTTCGAACCCACCTTTTGCTTTGACCACTCCCAAGCCATCTGAGTTCATCACCAAGCTTCTCCAGGATTGTCCTGATGTCTCCTGCTTGGTTTCTTTATTGTGTATCTCCCTGTTCACCATAAAATTATTGTTTGCAGTTTGGAAAATTGTGCCAATCTTCTCCAAATTTTGTGGTGATTATAATCATGATACTCCCTATTGTGAAATTTGTGGTATTTTCCTTGGCCCCATTTCTGCTGCTCTTGTGGTCTAATTCCCCAGACTTGTGGGGAAAGATCTCCTCTTCTGCCTGTCTTGTGGGTGAAGATCCTTCCAGTCTCTGGGAACTTCCCAGCGGCCTTCTCTTTTCTGGGGAGGCTGTGGTTAAGAGTTTGATATGTGATGACTTGGATCTGGGTATTGTCAATCACTCCTTGCCTGCCTCTGAGGGGGATGTGTCTTCCATGCCTTCCCTCCCCAGCTTGCCCCAGAGTGATTTGGTACCACTTGTGGCCCCTGTGGTGTTACCTCTCACTCCCACTTGCACCCCATGGCTGCTCACTGGACTGATGTTGATGGGTTTGAATGCTTATTTCCCCCAAATGTCTCCCATGTTGTCCTTGTGGTCCCCTCTTCAAGTGGCTGTCCCAGTCCTCCACTGGGCGGCATCCTGGTGGTTTGTTTCACCGGGATGGGAGCCAAACTTAGTTAGTTTAGCCCCCCTCTCTCACAATAAGTTTCTCCAATACTTTAACATGCAGTCACATCTGACCTAACTTTCAAGAAGGATGGGTAAAGCACCTGTCCTCCTATCAAATTTTTATTGAGTATAAGCCTAGGAAGGGGTTGATCACAGCTGACACCCTCTCCCAACTATATGTAGTGTCCATCACAGGAGATAATGAGCTAGAACTTGAATGACCCATGTTGTACCTACCTCCCAAGGGCATGCAGTATGAGGGCCTCTACTCTGCTACTATCTTAAAGTTAAAAGACAATGAGAGCCAATTCTCAACCAATGCTGAGAACAGATGCTGCTGAGAAGAGACAGGAGAAAAGGCACAATACATTCCCACCACATAATAAGAATATATCATCCTGCATTACCACTTCACTCTAGGACACATCTGAGGGTGTAACATGCTTGCAATCATGAAAGGCAAGATCTGGTGGCCATTTATGTATCAGGACATTCTGGATCTCCTAGAAAAATGGTTGTTTTATGAGAAAAATGTGTTGAATCTGCCCTGCCAAATTGATTTCTTCCCATCAAGGCTACAGAACCCTTTTAACAATGGGCTCTCAACATTTTAAGACCCTTACCTGTAGGTAAGTTAGAAAAGAAATACAATTTTCACCACTATTGTCTACTTCACTTGCTGGCCTGTAGCCTGTAGCCTGGACAACCGCCAATCACAGCACCACCACTATCATCCAGTTTATTGACAAAAGGATTGTGGTAATGTCATAGAATTGCAGTCATGAGGTAGTGATTCTACTGATAGTTAGCCAAAGATCCTATTTCTCAACACTCTACATGTGTGTAGTAAAGTGACAGCTGTTAAAGGACAGAAGAAAGAAAGATAATATGATAAAACTAACTTTATTTGATTGTAAATATTGTAGGTTATATAGAGAGAAAGATGGGTGACAGTTGGCTGGAGTAGGAGTGGAATAGGCTATTCTTGGGCCAGAGAGGTGGTATAATGAATTAAAGGCTGACATAACAACCAATTTCCTGCAACTGTAAGTTTAAGAGAAATAGCAATTTATGCCACCAAGAGCATTGAATCTTGAATTCTATTTATTGGAGCATGTATGCAATTAGTGCAGCTAACAGTTACCTCATTTAGACCCATAGTTAAGTTGATAACAATGAAGGAAATTCAAGAACAAAAAATGATCATGTGCCTGTTTGATTTTTATGTTGTTTTGTGTCCAGATGTATAACTTGTTGTCTTATCTATCTAGGAGCTGTGACAGGTATGCTTTGATCACCCCAAGTGACTCATCACAGATGGAGGGTCAGAACTTGTGGGTAATTTTGTGAAATTTTATTGAGTAAAGAATGTCCTTGAACAAATATTTACCACATCATATCACCCACAGGCCAACAAGCAGGTAGAAAATTTAAATGGCTCACTGGTCCATTTAATTGTAAAGTTGTCCCAGGAACATCCAAAGACCACCTTGACAGAACATCTCACAACTGCATTATTAATCCTGTGTTCCAGAATCAACTGTGGTACAGGGTTCAGTCCCAGTGTGTTAGCCTTTGGCACCCCTGATGGTGTGACAGGGGTGGACCAGGGCAAGCTAAAGTCAACTTTCCCTGTCAAATCACTTTGCACAGTCACCTCCTTGTTAGTGCAGTGGTACACCAAGGCCTTTGATATCAAGCAGAAATAAATTAAGGGAGCAACAAGATACCTAGAGCCTCGCTAAGCTGTAGGTGACCCTGTATATACCCTCAACCCCAACTCTTTGAAACTTGAACCCAACTACATTGGGCCCTACAAGGTTCCTCTGTCTACAATAACCACACTTATCAGCTTGAAGATGTCCAAGGCAATAATAAGAAGCTCTTTCACAACTTATTACACCCCTGCTGCACCATATCTGCCCAGAAAGGTTTGTATGCAACTTTTCAGATCTTTCATAGACCTCAATCTGGTCCTGGACAACAAACAGGAGTAAGGGGGTGTTGCAACCAAGACCGACTCCCTGCCCAACAATGTATCTTATTATATACATGGGACACTCATAGAGTTGCCCCATGATGTAACTACCAACATTTGGCATTCTGCCACCAGTGTCAAGATACGGGCAATATCTGTTCAATTAGGTGTGTAGCCAATTCCAAGTGCTGATCCCTCAATTAGATATTTGCCGCTCACACTATACTTGGATCCTGCTGCAATGTCACCCCCTTGATGGATTAGTGGCTTTTCCTTCTGGTATATTGATTAAGGTTTCCCAAATAAAGCTACATCATATTACTATATTCTTGTCCTTTCTATTGAACTGTTGTCTTCCCCAATCTTAATACCAGACTATAATTGGTTTAGTTACAACAAATGTCACATAAAACCTAACTGTTTTAAAGGGTATCTGCAAATAGTGGAATGCCAAATAAGGATCAGGGTCAAAGCTGTAGGCAAATAAGTGCAAAGCAAATTATTGGGAGAAAGAAATGTAACTTAGAGTACACTGGAGATTGAATGTGAATATATATTCTTCTGGCACATATGATTGAAACTGTTTGGATAGCCAGATTTAAATGACCTTAATTCAAGTGATTGGAAGTAAGACTTTGTTGTAAAGTGGTTAGTGTATACTAGCCATTACTGAGGCCAGTTCCTTTCTATTAATTAAGCTTTTTTTTTGAAGGTACTGGTAGCACTCTCGTGTGGATTAATGAATAGTCCAGTAGAGCTGAGGGCCAATTAGCCCATCTTTGGGGTTCATTAGAAGATGGGCTGAAAGGCAATAAGATCATTATATTAGAGATGAGATCCAGAGGATCTGTGGCCAATTACAATCAGATTATCCTATAGAACTCTTCCCTTGATACAAATAATAAAGATCAATATTTGTGCAATTTATACATTTAACTATACACATTAGGTTTAGAGAATTCAGTCTTAACTTAGTCATTAGTTTAGTATATTAGTTGTATTTTGAGTAAAGTGAGCGTAACAACAACTCTACCTTGGATACAACAGATTTCTTCAGTGTTTCAATAGCTCTAATTCAATTAACATGGCTGACAACCATCAGAATTCAAACAGTAAGAATGCAAAATCCTCCATACTGACAACTTCCATACTTATTACTGCATTTTTATTATTTATGCATTCTTTTTTGATTAAATTATTTGGACTTATTCTAAAAGCTAAATTCAGTTTCAATTTTAAAGTTGTAAGTGAAACTTTAAAAGATAAAGCTAAAATAATTTTTAGGATTGTCAACATGGAGAATCTTACATTTGAATATATTGAATTCTGGCAGTTGCTGCATAGCTGTTTCAGCTGGAACCACGTTATAATTTTGTAAGATAGGTAATGGGTTGTTCACACGATTTAATTCAAGCCCTGGCTCTGTCATTTTCCCAAAGCATCTGCTTCCTTATGGCAAGTCCTACTTGGAAACCGGAAAGACTATTCTGCCCAAGCAAGATCATCATTTAGATGTTACAGGTGCTTCTATTTTTTAAATATTAAGAGTTTCCTTCGGTTTTTAGCTATTCGATTCACTGTATCTTTTGCCTTTATCTCTTCCTGTTACCTTTCCTTAAAAACCATTGGTGTACCATGAAATAATTTGATTCTCACGAGACTAATATTCATGAGATAAAATGCTTTTTTCTAAACAGCTGTGAAAACTGCAACAGGGGAATATTATACTGCGACTTGGGATTGTTGTTTTTATCGTAGTTTAAGCCCTTTGACCTGTACATGTTTGTATAACTCTACTATGAATGAACAACATCTTTGAATAGAAAGCTATAAGTAAGTTAAAGGAGAATTCTATTGTAAGATACATAAATCTTCAAGGGTTACTATAAGTCAGCCAGTAGAGCTGCATAAATAGCTATTGGTAAATCTCTTTTAAAATGTACAGTATTGCTTATTAATGAATCAAGGGTTTCCACAAGTTATCCTAAAATCAGTGGCAACGTTAAATAGTGACACTTTTAAAACTATGATTATGAGGATTAAAATATCTGAAACATGGGATTTCTACTTATGGTGGTATCACATATTGAACAAGGAGTTCATGTCCATAGGTCTCCCGGAAGAAAGCTGGGGGACTTGGGTGTACTTGGCTTTCAGGATGCTACGAACACGTGCCAAGAGTTCAATATAAGAGAGGCCATGAGGATTGCTGGAGAGAACCTTGATGAGCGCAAAAGACATGGCGCCGATATGCCCAACCCCGCTCTCGTGGGCATCGGCAGAGGTCTGGGAGTCTTTGCAGCTAAGTTAGAGGTTAGGAAATTAGTCCGACTAACTTTTGCAGAGCACTTCAGCTAAACAACTTACCCTGAGAACATGATGACATCCGCCAAGGTTCCCTTGGTTTCCTGGGATATTTTTTGGGCATTTTTTCCCGAAGACTTCCCAAAAGACTTCTTCAGTGACATGAAGGCACCCACCATATCGCCCATGAGGTATTTCTTTCCTAGATCGAGAACCGTTTTCTTCACCTTCTTGGTAGGGGAGTATGATATGAGATTTCCGTTATCGTCATAAAGGTAGGGAAGGTCCAAGGCGGTTCCAGAATGGCAGCAGTCAAAGATTGCTGTGAGGCGGCAACCTTGAGGTAGAGGTTGGACCAAGATTACATTCATTTCGTCATCGACAATCTCCCTGATTGATCATAGTCTACAGGGCATATAGTTTCATCGAATCCATCATCTTCATCCCCATCCTTATCTTCTCTCTGGCTTCCATGCCCACTGAAGTGAAAGAAAAGTGAATCGTTGGGGCGAGCGTCAGCAACAAGCCACTGCATCGCTTGAAGGATGTTTGCTCGTGTGGGCATTCGTGATGAGTCGTTTTTCTGATCATCAGTCAAAATCACTATATTGTCAGTTGAGAACCCATAGTTTCTGGAAATAAAATCCGTGACATTATTGACATCGTTAATGCAACCACGAAGTTCGGCATTTGTTCCAAAGTAATTGATTCCGATTAAGACCGCCTTCTTTCTTCCGGAGAAATTGGATACTGCCACAGCTGACCCCATTCCGCTTGGGACTGGCTGAGAAGATGGAATAGGTTGAAACGAGGGAGGTTGGTTATAAGCATATTGATTTTGAGGTTGGCCATACTCATATCGATTTTGAGGTGGAGGATAAGAAGCTTGTGGGTCGAATTGGGGTTGACCTGGGTATGGTGGTGGGGGAGGAGCATTAAAATTGGTATTTTCGTGGGGATAACCATTTAGCATGGGAAATCCTGAATCAGGCATAGGAGTCTTAGAATCTGGTAAAGGCATGCCTGGATTAGGCATGGGCATACCACCTGGAATGTTTCCAGGCATAGGCATCCCTCCTGGATTCGGCATAGTTCCAGGCATCTGCCAGCTGCCAGGCATGTGATGGTTTTGATTAATAATAGGTTGGCCATATGGCTGAATATAGTGTTGGTTGTGATTTGGAGGCTGGTTGTAGCTAGGATGAGACCCCAAAGGAACTGACATATGCTCGCCAAATGGGCCTTGAGGTGGCACTGGTACAGAAGGTTGACCATACCCCTGGCTTGGAAGAGGCCGTCCTGTTTCTTGGCGGTATTTGCGGCCTGGATAACCCATCTTCAACTTTTCTTTGGCAATCCTAAGTTAAGCATGATATTTCAAGTTGGTTTGGCTATCTTCCAGAAAGCTGCTGACCTGTCATGTGACCATTATATTATGTTCTTTTGAATACAAGCTCTTCTTTTTATCCTCTGTGGCTTCTTGGGCCTTTATAATTTGATTTAAACACCTTTGAGTTTTGGATTCAAATACGATTAGGGCTCTAGCAGCCTAAAGATGCTACGAAAACGATTTTTTTTCGGAAATCATTGCGCTTGGGCCGTCCCAATATCGGAAAAGGATTCCCCAAGCATGGAAATCCGATTTTCCTTAAAACAGATTCAGGTGAGGAAGGCTTTCTTCCTCTGGATCTCATTAAAATTAATGTTTATTATTAAATAAATTTTATTATCTGTAAGTCTTTTAGTTTGAAATTATATGTTTATTTTTTAAATAAAGTTGAAAAAAAACTTAAAAATATTTATTTTATTATGCAGAATATAAATCCGAAATAGGGACACATCCAGTGAATGTGGTACAGCTCCAATTCCAGAAAAACATGCTGGCTACGATTTTTCCAGAATTGTAACCAGATCTGGGATGAATGGCTGCTTTTTTTATAAAGCAGCCAATGTTTCAAATCCACTACAGCCCTAGATATGATGGTGTAGCAGTAAACTATAAAAAACCAAAAAATAAAAGTAAGATAATAAAGAAGAGTGTATCAAAGTAAAATGAATTCACTTTTAAAGCTAACTGATTGTTGTATGCTTGGTCTTTGGGTCCTTGTGGTTGAGGTGGCAGGAAGATTCTTGGTGTATTGTGGGTTGGCTTAAACTGTAGAGTATGCTGAAGACCTAGTACATGATCAGTTACTGATAGCAAGTAGTGAGTCTTTGCCTTCTCTCTGGAGTTAACAGCTAAAAGTAGCCAATAAATCAAGTAATGTAAATCTGTGTGTTTATTACTTGGATAAAGGGAAGAGTTATATAGTTGATGGGAAGTGAGGTGGGAATTAGTGTGTATTCAGCACAGGCACTTTTGAGCCAGAGTCATCAGAATAAGATGTGAGTGCAACCACAAGTGTGCATATTCACTGCACAGTCGCTTAGGTGCAGGTGGAAAGCACCTTCCATTTTAGCCAAAGAGTGCAGATGTATAATTAGCTTTAAGCATAGATTAGGTGCATCATAATTAATTATATGCATTTCTATATAGCCTAAACTATTAACAAAGCCACCACAATTAATTAGCTCTGTGTGCAAGCAAAAGGATGCATGATTGAGATAGTTTACATTGTGACGTCAATGTGAGTATATGTGTATACCTAATTTTGTCATATAGTGACGTCATGCAAAGACTACATTATTTCTGTTGTCCTTTCAAATTTGACTTTCTCTCATAACATTCTTCTGCACCAGAAAGGACATGGGGTATAAAAGGAGGGCTGTTGGTAGTGAGATATCACAAAAATATTACAATCATGACAAATCCCTTCAGAGCTTCAAAGGCAGGGACTGCTAGGACCAGAGGTCTGGCAAGACAACATGCAGAGAGAGAAGAAGCTCATCTTGCAGCTGAGCAAGAGGCAGAAAGGGTTAGAAGTGCCATTTTTCACCAAACAAGGATTCCTATTCCTTTGGAAGATCCATTGGTCATCTGCATGTGAGTCAATGTCTGGGACAAGTGGTATGACTTGGAGCCTATCATTCATTGGGCTGAAGCTCCTGGGGTGGTTTTCACAGGAGATAAACATCTCCATGCTATTTTTCAGAAGGTACTGAGGATTTCAACAAACGTGATGAAAGGGTCCTTACAAAGGGAAAACAAATCCAAGTTCTGGTTTGACAAGCAGGATGTCTTACAGTATGCAGATACACAATTGTAGGCCTTTGAGTGAAAGGGTCAGAAGATGCATCAAGAGTAGCATAATGATGCTCTATGCATTATCTGGGGGATTATCAAAACATGGCTATATTCAGAGTAGGTGGACAATACTCTAAAAGGCTGGGAGCATACTGATTGTAAGAACATTTGTCTTTATTAGGCTGTAGGTGCTTTAATCCCAGAAGTGGTGGGAGACAAGCCTAAGACTGCCAACATACTTGCTTTGGTGAGGAACTTGATCCCCAATATCACACAGGATGATATGGATTGTCCTCCAATGAATATGATAGCATTTTTAGGGTGTTGTATCAGAACCTTCTACAAAGTGGTGGCACATCTTCCTAGCAAGTACTTCAACCAGGAGCATCCCTTCTAGGAAGACTTTATTATGGGTATTGGGTTCCCAATGTACATGGGCGTGAACTGTGCTCATCATTGGGACAATCCTCCAAAGACACCTATTTTCAAGGTGTGGTATTGGCAGGAGTCTCAATCCTTGGAATTCATGGCAATTTACAAAATCCTGTTGCAGATGAATAGATACATTAATAATCAGGTATCTAAACATTGTATCTTTCAATAAACATGTTTCTTTCTTCTTCTCTATATTTCTTTATCTTCTCCATCATCTCTGAGAAGGACAAAAACTCATGGGATTTTTTTATTAGAGTTTTGTTTTTGCAACTTGTTGTCCTGGGGTGGGTTTATTCTTGGTCACTAGGAGCAGCACACATATACTGAGCGTGTACTCTAGTGATCAAGTGTCCAGTAGTAGGTTCCTTCAAAATATAACTATCAGGAACTACTTTCTGAATGAACTTAACTGGTCCTTGCCAGAGGAAGGCAAGTTTTCCCTCTCATTCATACCCTAAGTTACTATAAAGTTAGACAGTATCACCAACCTGGTAGGAGGGCAGGACAGGGTGGCTGGTATTTGCATGCTTTATATACTTAAGTTTCCTATTAAAATTGATAGTGTAGGCTTCAGCCTGTAATCTGATCAGGGTCTGGGCCAACTTTTGGAGGTAGGCATCTGGAGCAACAGCAGGGCTGGGGTTTTACCAGGGAATACATGTGAGGGGGGTAATCCAGGCTGTTGTCCATGTAAGAGTTGAAAGGGGTTTTTGCCTGTGGCTCTATGGTAGCCAATGTTGTAGGCAAAGTTGGCTGCAGGCAGGTAAGCCGGGGTGTTTGGGTGTGGGGGGGGGGGGGGGCCGGCCCCGTGGGGCCCGGGGGGCCGGGGCGACCATAGAATCTATCAAGCTGTAAGAGTGATGTACATCACTCCAAATATCTGAGTGGAAGTGGATTCATTGGCAGAAATGGATTCTTGCAGGCGGTTGGGCCACGGGGTGAGAGGTGGAGTCATTGGGACCAAATACGCGGGCAGGTGGTTGTACTTGTTGTGGAATAGCAGGGGAGTATAGTGATTTTGTGGCCTTCCCTGTAAACAGTCTTGGTCTCTCTAGTTCTTGCCTCAGGGCTGTAGATTAGGATTTCCTCTAGGGTGAACTCCAAATATGCAGGGTTGGGGGGGGGGTACTCAGTGAAATGTACTGGGCCGTAGGGAGCTCCTGGTGGACAATAAAGGTTGGGCAGCTGATCCGCGGTTTCTTGGGGTTGATGGGTGTGAGGTGCAGAACCGCAGGAGGTAGACTGTGAATGAAATAGAACTAATATCAAATATGGAATAACCTGGTTTAACCAAAGGTTCATGTCACTTTATTGCAAGAATGGCAATGGGCAACTTCCTGGCGGTCCAGGGTATAAGTATGCCCATCTGTCATGGGTGAACTTTTACAAATTTCTTTGGCCCAGGTGTTACCGTCTACCAGGTTTTTCCAGTCCTTGGTGGCATCCATTGCAGGAGTTAATTCATTGGCTGGTTTGAACTGAGAATACTCAAATTCCTTTGTAAGGGTTGTGGGGTTGGTCATCTCTGGGCGGCCCGCGTTCTATAGGAAGTTTCTTTGTTTCCCCTTCTGTGGTGGCCTGAGTTATTTTGGGGTTTATGGCTAGGCCCGCCCGCTGATTGGCTGGGTTAACAGGAACCTTTAACGTGGGGAGTATTGATGTAGGTGATTTTGACTCATCAAGCTTTAAAGGATTTTCCAAAGTCAAATCTTGTTCTGGTTCCTGCCTGAGAATCTGCGGGCAGCCGGGCAGCTGGTCCTGCGGGCTGGCAGCCCACAGGGTGTCAGGGTTTGAATCCTGTAGTTGAGGTTTTCCAGTAAGCATGGTCAATAGGAGTTTGTCACTTGTGACAGTTTCCTATAAGATCTACACTAAACTTCCATTGGTCTGTTCAACCATTCCATTGGCTTGGGGATGGTATGGGGTGAACAATGTGCCTCTGATACCCATCATTTGGTTTAATCTGGGTATCATATAGATAGTGAAGTTGGTTTTATTGTCAGTTAACAGCATCTGAGGACATCCATGGTGGTAGATAATGTGTTCCAAGATGAACATGACCATAGTGAGGGCAGACTGATTTGGAATAACCTTGGCCTCAACCCATTTGTTCAACTGATCCACAGCCACTATGATGTATCTGTTTTTCCCTTTGGAGACTGGCAAGGGTCCCACCACATCAATGGTAACCGTATGGAAGACAAAGCCATGTTGGATAAGTTTATGTTGGATCCTAGCAACCTTAGGGCATTCAATGTTGCAATCATGATAGGAGGCCAAGGTCTCAGCAACATTGGAAGACATTCCTTCCCAGTAGCAGTGTTGCTGTAACTGAGTAAAGGTCTTATGTACACCACCATGCCCTGTTGCTTTGTGGGAAGAGACTACTGAATGCAGGTATAAGGAGGGTCAAACATAAGGTAACTAGGAGCCCTTGTATTTCTTGAAGAGTTAGCCATTCTTAACTTTTGTATAAACAGAAAGTTTCTTCAAGGATTTTTGAATTTTGGTGGGCTCCCCCCCCACAAAGATTGGTCAACCAGTAGTTTGTCATAAAGCTCATCAGACAATAGAAGACACCAGGGCAATGGTTGGCAACCATGAGAGGCAATTTGCATTTTGGTGAACAGCACCAGCACGGTGTACTATGCTGTAGTCAAAGGCCTGAATTTTGATAGTCCAGCAAGCAAGTCTTCCTTCAGGATCATTTAAGGGGGATGCACTTTAGGGATTCATGGTCTGTTACCACATTAAAATTTAAATCATGCAGGTATACTCTAAACTGCTGATATGAGTAGATTACATCCAAGAACTCTCTTTTGGTCACAGTGTAGTTACACTTGTGATAGTTTAGGGCTCTGGAGCAGTAACCTACAGGGTGCTCAAGATCATTTCATCAAGCTGGGACAAGAAATCACCTTTTTCTGTAAGGCTGGCGTCAGTGTGGACCACAAAAGGCTTGTTAAAAGTTGGGATAAGCCAGTACCAGTGCACAAATCAGGGTCTTTTGAGGGTGTTGAAGGCTTCTTGGCAAGCCGTACTCCAGAAGAAGCCTACATTGGTTTGTAGTAGATTAAAGAGGGGGTCTTCAATCTGGGCAAAGTTGGGAATGAAGAGTCTATAGTACCCTATCATGCCCAGGAAGACTTGGGTGTCTCTCTTGTTGACAGGCACTTGCATGTGAGAAATAGCTTCAACTTTGGCCAGAAACGGATGTAACTCATCTTTGCTGTTGAAAAAGCCAAGAATATCTAGGTGTTCTTTAAAAAAGTTACACTTCCTAGGCTTCAGTTTGAGGTTGTCCTTCAGCAGTCCCTGAAAAACTTCTTTCATGTGGTTTAAGTGTCCTGGGAAGGTACAGGAGAAGACATTGATGTCATCTAGGTACACCAATATACTAGTAAGTTTCAAGTCTTCCATTACTGTATCCATAGCACGCTGGAAGGTGGCCAGGGCATTTGTAAGTCCTTGTGGTATTCTGGTAGACTAGGAAAAAGCCTTTCTCAGTGATGATAGCGCACTTCTCCTGGTCTTCAGGAGGTAAGTTTATCTACCAGTAGCCACTAATCAAATCCATGGCACTGAAGTGTTGAGCTTCTCCTAGACAGTCTAGGGTGTAATCTATCCAAGGCAAGGGATATTTGTCCTTCTTTGTGATAGAATTAAGTTGTCTGTAGTTGATGAAAACTCTATTGGTTCCATCCTTATTCTTGACAATAAGGAGTGGAGATAACCAAGGACTTCAGCTAGGAATCAGCATTCCAGAGCTCAGCAGCTTGTGTAACTCTTCATTGGTAATAGCCTGATTAGCCTGGCTATGCCTTATGGGTCTGGAATTGATGAGAGCATGTCCTTGTGTATCTATGATATGCTCAACACCAGCTTTCTTTCCAAGATCAAAGTCATCTTTTGCAAAGACATCCTAGCACTTTTAAAAGAGGGCCATAGCTTGGGCCTTCTCTAGTTCAGTTAATCCAAGGAGTGAGCCCCTAGGGATGATTTTCAGAGCCATTGGTTTAGCTTCTGAGAGCCCTAACTCATCTAGTCCTGCAAATGGGGAGGCCTTCACAAGATTGGAGTGTTCTTCTAACTTGGAATATCCTATGATCTGATTTTTCTGAACTGCCATGAAAGAAGGGATGAGGTTAGCCAGAAGTAATTGTAACTCTTCAGGGCCAGGCATCATAATTCCAGGACAGATCCAGGGCTCAAGGTGTGAGGCACCAGGATTTCCAAATACTTTCCCATGTAGTACAAGCGGCAGATTCAGGGAGAGTCCTGTGTGATGTACTAATTGGGAACCAGAAGGGATGAAAAAGGCTGAAGAGGCATATAAGGAGATACCTCTGTACTCCTTTGTTGAGATAGGGAGGAGCTTCAGCTTCCTATGCCTTAGAGTATAGGCAATTGGGATGTCTTCATCTTCATACTCCATGTTAATAAAGTGCAGCTTCTTCTTGGGAAGGTCAATGGCCTTGTTTTCAGTGTAGTGCATGGGGATAGTCTGGCCTAAGATTGTGAAAGTATCATCTCTGTGGTTGGTGATGGTTCCATATTTGGTCATAAATCCTGTGCCTATTAGGATGTCATAGCTGCTATTATCCAAGACAATGGTGGAGGTGGTTACTATCAACTTCCCAAACCAAATAAGCAATGATGAGTAGGCACCCATTGTGATGGAAATTGACAGATAGTAAGAAGAGGCCTCCATGTGATGAGGAATTACCACCCTAATCCACATAGAGTTGATGATTAACCACCAAAAAAGCTTCAAATACTGTTTTGTAAGATTTCCAAAAGATACACTGGGGTTCAAAAAATGATTAAACCCAACCAAAAGAGTCCTAGATAGATGGCCTAAGAAAGGATTAGAGTGTCTTCAGCGTAGAACTCTGGACATTGAGAAGGAAGAACTTTCTCAGTTTCAGATTTAGCTGTAAAGACACCAAGAATAATAGGCATTGGGGTAACATTAGGGGGAGCCAACAACAAAGTACCCAAGGTGGGCCCCTATCTTTCAGGAATAATTTGACTCAAGATCAAGCTATACAGGATGTAGCGGAGTAGATCAACTACTGGATGCATTGTTAAATAAAGTTAGATCAGGAGAATATTTGGCTTATTGAGTAATTTAGAGAGGACTCAACTCTTAAGAGTTGAACAGTGAAAAATTTCTAATATGTACCAAATTTCAACTAAGAAATACCACCTGGATCCACAGCTCCTATTATATCTGCATCATCTATAGAGTACCTTGTCCAGTACACAAAAAATCCTTGAGTGTTTAATTTCTGTTGACCATTCTGATAAATGAGGCTGTATCAAGTGACTATCAGATTACATCTATTTATCAGTGTCAACTTGCACAGGGTGATCAGATCAAGCTGAAAAACTGGGGCAGCATTAACCCATTTCCAATCAACAGTATGATTTAAATCTGTCAACTCAATCAACTTAGTTAACTGTTTGCCAGACTTCCAAGCTTTGCAATTAGGCCAAGTAATACCAGGCATTATGGAAACTACTGTGACACTGATTGTCTAGGGTATTCTAGGCCCTGAAAAAGATAGTGAACAAAAAGGAAGTTGAGCTCACATATTTGGTATACTAACTTTTTTGTCCCAGGAGTCAGCTCTGTCAAGCGTGATACTAAAAGTTCAGCTAATTACTGCCACTAGCTATAAGCCTTCTGTAAGAAATGATGGTATAAAAAAGATAAAGATTCTTAGTGATTTAGAACAGTACTAGGTCAGTGGTTGCTGAAGAAGATCAAAGTCTTCTGCAACAAAGAGCCTACTCTGTTTTTCCAAATGAATAGCAGGGACCTGATTCATCTGTGCTCAAAAAGCTCACACAAAAGGTTGTGCTCAATATACAGCGCCTTATCTTTACCAAGCTGATACAGAACACTGATGACTGTAAGAAGGCAACAGGTATTGCTTGAGTAGGTCCAAAATTTGCCAACAAACTCTACAACTGGTATCTCATTACTGGCCAAATTATTATAATAGAGAAAAACTAAGTAACAACTACACTACTCAATAAGAAGAAAAACGGGCCAATTGCAAGTGGATAAACCAAGACTTCCATCTTAAACAGGAAAATATACAAGCCATGAAAAGTCAACATTGAGATTAACACCTCAATTTTCTATTACTATAAAATAGTCAGAGGGCTCTGGTTTTCCTAAAAAACTTGGGTTATCTCCCTAAAACGGAAACAGCCTGTCTAATATAGAGACATGTTTTAAATATGCCAAGAATTATACCACACTCAAAAATAAAAGAACAATAAAATTATATTGATTGATAAATCAGCTTTTATATTGTCTATTCACAATTTATATGACTATTGTAATGAATCAACTTTGTCAAAGTTGAATTCCAAAAACCCTCTATTAGATAACAGATTTTCCCTTTTCTGTTCTTCACCCAATCATCTCACTCCTTCCATATTCATTATGGACTTTTTATATTTTCCCCTAAATACCTACCATGATAGCTCCCTGAGAGTTATCTTGGTTTTCTAAAAAGACTATAATAAAAGAGTAAAAACAACAAAAAACTCCGGTTTGGCATAAAAATCTACATTTTGAAGTTTGATTTTAAGTTTTGAAAAAAATAAATTTTTATGCAGAATTATTTTCTCTTGTTGTTTGAGAAAATGCTTCAGCTAAGCTTTTCCCAGATTATCTTTCTCTCATTTGCAATTCTTCTGACCTTATGCAATAGTTACCAAAGTCCGCGGTTGTTTTCTGCCCGTAACTGGTTCCTGTTAGCTATGGTCTCTGTGGTTTGGTGCCTGACCTGGTCCACCTTGCCAAATGCCTTTGTGGAAAGGTGGAGCACAGACCCCATTTTTTACAACTATGTTCTCAAAGATTTCAAGGACAGAGTATCCCAGCATGTGTCAGTCTGTACAACAGCCCATCCCTGTAAGAGAGGGAGGCTAAACTAATTAAGTTTGGCTCCCACCCTGGGGAAAGGACCCACCAGGACACCATCCAGTGCAAGACTAGGATGGCCGCTTGAAGGGGTGTTCAAAGGGAGGACACAGCAGATAGACGAGAAAAGTACAAGTCTAAGCCCTTCAATAGCATTCCACCAAGCAATCAGGGAGCACGCTTGTGACCTAGCTCTTGGCCAACCAAGTCCTCCTCTGGGACCTGTGGGGCCAGGTTCTCCAAGGGAGGAGAAGACAAAGGGGCCAGGCTAGGGGTCATGGAGGGGACTGGATCAAGAGCAGAGAACTTGAGGTTGTCACATGTCAAACTCCTTACAACGCTTTTGCTAGTGGCAAAGATATCCTGGGCGCGTCCAGGGATGTTATCAAGGATGTGCATAAATTGATCTGGTTAACACTAACATGGTGAAATAAATGGGAAATACACCCCCAAAGATCCAGGGTAGTACATCATATCATCACCAGGGCTGATGCCAAGTTATAGACAACAAACTTTGCAAGAGGTACCAACATTTCTCTCAAGGGATAAACCAGAGCTCAGCAACAGCAGATTAATTTCTTTTTTAGATTTTTTTGGTATTCCAGGCAGCAACCAAAGGGAAAGAACAAGTAAGAGACTCCAATAGAAGATTGAGAGGAAACAAAGAACAGCAATCATAGGATAAGGTACTTTGAAAGCAGGTTTAGATGATTTTAAGCATATAGGGAGCAACAAAAGACTCAAAAGAAAAAGGGAGACAAAATCAAACTTAAAGTAGGTAAATATACTAAATTCACTACTAATTTTAAAAGTCAAGTTATTACTTTCAAAGCAAAAGCAGTATGCTTTAGTGACAATGTTAACAACATCTTTAAATGCTTCAGAAGGACGCCAGGAGGTCCAGAAGCAAGGAAAAGGGTAAAGAGAATTAAAACTTTTACTAATAATCTTAGAGAATTAAAGGGTCAGATAGGAGACCCAGAAATTAATCCCAAAAATCCTAAGTGTAAAATTTTAAAACTTTATTTGAAAATGAGCAAGCAGAGGGCCAAAAGTCCCCTGTCTTGCTTTGAGGGAAACAGAACTCACAATGAAAGGTCACCTGACCCAAGGTGTGGATTTGATTGGCCACAGGAGAAATTTTGCAGAGGAGAATCCAGTGAGTTGGGAGGTTTCCCAGTGATTTCTGGCTTTGACTCTGATTGGCTGGCATTTCTGGAGTGATTTGAATCAGCATTCAATCCAGTTGGATTGGAATTTAAAGATTTGGCAGTAGCGCAACCTGATTGTTTAGACTTAATTAATTTCAAGTGCGGACAAGACCAAGCCAAAAAATAGTCTAAATTAATCAGAGATTCCTCCCAAGTGGGAACCAAGTTCAACACATCAGTATTTGCCACCTGGGAAGGGTATGTCAACACAAGTCTCTCATCAATTGTGTGGGCTAAATCCTCAAGGGAATTAAGGGGCTTGGCCAGCTTCTAGGCAGATTTTTTTGTGCAGCGTGAGAAGATGGTCCTATCCAAGGCTAAAGGGGGGAGTGACTTTACAGGAGGTATTTCTTTACAGCTTGGAGAAAATTGAGAAAAGTCCCGTTATTGTGGGAACCCTTGATCATTTGATATTGGTCCAACCCGCGAGGACCCAGAAGCGCAACCATGGAATATGTCTGGGAACAGACAGCTGCACTATGTGCTACACCATCCTTGGACCCCTTCTCAACCCACCCATGCCTAGACCTGAGTGAGGAGAAAAACGACAATTTATCAATGTAGAAGAATTGTACATTTCCAGTCTTCTTGAGAGCCACATAGGTCTTGGTATAAATGCATTGATCTTGGATGGTTTTTTCAGTGTTTCAATTGTACAGAGAAATCCCCAGTACTTTCCAGGAGGAGCCCAAATCAACCATTGTTTTGTAGACAAGGGTTTTGGAAACAGAAAGCCCAAACTCCATGGATAGCATTTATTGGACAGCAAGTGAGTCCAGGTGGCAATTCTTGGCTACCCACTGCTTGATTTCATTGATGTGCACAGGTTGAATTAGTTTTGGCTGCCGCTTAGCCTTGACAGATTCAGCAATTTTCCCAGTGTTGTTGTGATTTTTGTTTATATTGCCAATATATCTGGCTGTGACACCAAATTGGGATACAATATTCTGAACTGCCAGTCCCCTGTTAAAGCAGTTGAGAAGAGCTTCACACTCACTATCCGTCAACTGACGCCGGCCCTTGGCAGGTACTGCAGCATCCTGGCTGGCAGGCTCAACACAGGGGATGGGGACCTTTGTGTAGAAGGTGGGATCACTATTACTTGTGGTGGCGCCATCAATGGTGGAATAGATAACAGGCACAGATGGCTCAACAGTGGTGGCCAATGGCTCATAGGAGGTATCAAAAATGCGGGGGCAGGAAGTGGCAACTCTTGGATCAAGAGTGCAGGGCTGGGTGACAACTGGGTACACAGTGAAGGTGTAAGTAACCTCAGCGTTCCTGGTGACCCTGGTGTAGGAGACTTTTGTGGCAGGCCTTGAGAGTGGCTTCTGTCTAGGATTTAAGCTGGTTGCTCTGGCTTGTGGCGCGGGAGGTGGTTGGCTGGCAATGACATCTTGGAAGGCCTGGGTGTTGGCATGACTCCCCTCAAGTTGGGTTCTGGGTCTATGCCTGGACCCTCTTGGACGCCCTTGTGGACAGGCTGCCCTGCGGGCTGGTGCAGGAGCTGGTTGGGAATGCAATTGACGGTCCATAAAAATAAAATAAGTATATATATTAGATTAAATATGTATTTATTTGGATTTTTGGTTTATTTGTGAGTAGCTATTTTCTCCTGATTTAGCCTTGAATAGTAACAGAATTTCTATATCTGTGCTTTGAAGTGTATACCATTGTATACTTTCTGGGTTTGGATGATTTTAAAGTTTAATCACTTTTTATGTCTAAACATGGTTATTGAGATTGAATTTTTAGTTTGATTTTAGTTGTGGTGGAGCTTCTTTATTTGGGTTGGTGTTTCCTAGTGTGCTTAGTGTACATTAAATTTGGATTCCAGTTCCTGCAATTAATATCTGAGTTTACTAGTGGCATTCAAAAGTGATTTGAAATTTGGTTCTTGGATTTGACAATCCCGCAATTCCAAAAAACATAGTAAACTTAATGAAAATGGTTGATGGATTTGAATGCTTCAAATCTGATTCCAATTAATTCATTTTGTCCATTGTAAATGTGCAGTTCAACTTGAAATTTGCAAAGTGTCTACAAGTTCCCGCATTTTTAAAAATTTAAATAAAAATATAACAAAATCAATTTAATTAAAAAAAGGCTATCCCGCAAAAGTGATTCAAAATTTGGATCAAGGATTTAACAATCCCGCATTTTTACGTTCGGGTTCTGAATTTACAGTATGTTTACTATGACGTGTATCTAGATCCAGAACACAGTTATTTTTAGTAACCAAACACAGCCCTTTGTGAAAATATTAACAACAATTTGGTAGTTGTCAAAATTTGAATTAGAAAATTATAGGTTAATTGTGTTTAGATAAAGTTTTTACTGATCTGAATTCAAAACCTTAATGATAAACTTTAAGCCAATCAGGAGCTGAGTGATAAAGTGATTGTTGTGACATAAAGGGTCACCCCATAATTTTTTGATGCATGTGCTCTAATTAATCTGATTGGCTGGTTATTTCTCCATTGAGCGCCATTGCCGCTGTGGCAAGTTATTGGTGGACTAGTGCTAAACTAGCAGCTGATTGGGCACTAGTCCACCAATAACTCACCACAGCGGCAATGGCGCTCAATGGAAAAACAACCAGTCAATCATAATAATTAGTGCACATGCATCAAAGAATTATTGGGTGACCCTTTATGTCACAACAATCACTTTATCACTCAGCTCCTGATTGACTTAAAGTTTATCATTAAGGTTTTGAATTCAGATCAGTAAAAACTTTATCTAAACACAATTAACCTATAATTTTCTAATTCAAATTTTGACAACTACCAAATTGTTGTTAATATTTTCACAAGGGGCAGTATTTGGTTACTAAAAATAATATGGCAATTAAGGGACAATGCCAACACAAAGCAAACAGCACATATTGAGTTGAGCGTAAAACATATACACAATGGGTAAAAAATGGGATATTGGAGTAATGTGAAAACAAACAGGGATAAACAAAGAGGCAATTATATCATAATAACACAGAGTTTATTGGGATGAAAGCTATAAAAACATATGAAAAGGTTAGTAAAAAATCAATGAGAGAATTGGAGAAGCTTTTGAAGGACCTTGACTCTGCAATTGCAGAGATAAAGGACATTGACCAAAAGGTCAAAGCAAAGGTGAAGTCTGCCGTCCTCACTGGGGAAAAAATTGACAAGGTGTCCACAAAGGCACTAATGTCAAAAATGCCTGACACCCCAGAGCAGACAATTGAGCGCTTACTAAATATTCAAAAAACTGTGGTTGAGGGGCTCCAGTTCAAGGCATACAATCTTTCTGCGCCATCTGTCTGGGTCAACGACCCTGAAATGTATGCCCACCTCAAACCAGCCAAGCAAGCCCAAACCAAGGACAAATAATTACCAGCATAATTGCTTGTGCCAAGAATGTCTAAGTCTTCCAAAGCTGCTGGCAAAGAGGATACACACAAAGGTAACATAAAATAAAATTAATAAAAATTTGTAAATACTTACCTTTTTTTAGAAATCATAGATGGTGAAATCTGCTGTGTTCTGGTCCCGTTTGTCCCCACCACATTCTACGCCAACTACACCAATCATGTTGTCAGGGACCCACCCACTTGGAAGTAATCTCCCAAGGTTTTGAATGATAGCAGAGGGATTAAGACCAGTAACCAAGGAATTCACAGGCAGGGACACCATGCCGAGATAGAAGAGCTCCCCAACTAGGCAATATTGGCCTAAAAGCAGATTGAAGCAGCCAAGAAAGAAGTATGCTCCTAAATAACACAAGAGGAAGGCAGAGGCCAACAGATGAAAGACCTGGGGTTTGACAATTGAGTGGGTGGACTAGTGGTTCTGAGGCTCTTCCTTCTGAGGCAGGTTGTGAGACAAAGGTGTAACAGTATACCATACTCCAGGGATTACTCTGCGCCAAGAGCTGTCTAAATACTGAGTTTTGGGAGAAGTGCCTGAATCTGCATGCAAACTAATTGAAATGCTGGCAAACACAGCCAGAAACAAAAGCATCCAAAAGACCCATTTATACCCAAGAGACTCTCTAAGAGAAGTCTTGGGTAATCTCATGGTTAGGATTAGGAAAGGTTTAAGTCAAACTAAAAATAGGCATATACTTTACTTGGGTGAATATAGACTTTATTGATTGAACAAGTATTAAAATGTGAATTACTAGCCTTATATAGCATGGTAGTAATAAAATGGTTTGGATGGAAGATAAAGGGGATCAGAAGATTTGGGGAATGAATCTGAGGGAATTTGGGGTTACTGGAACTCATAATGAAGCTTTTTTAAACAAAATTAGCATAATTATGTTCTCCAAAACAAAATGGTTATCTTAACTGAAAGTATTGCAAAAACCAAGAAGATCAAGCTCTGGAGAATCCCCAGTTTTCTCCAGCTGATGGCTGGAGAACTTGGGAAGTACACAAAACAGAACCAGAATTTTTGGAGCTAGAATACCAAGAAACAGTGTCAACTGCTGTGTAGACGTCACCTAGGATAGTTTGGCAACAAATTGAAGTTAATTTGGCATCAGTTGATTGGCTTCAATATCCTGTTAAAGGTAACAATTGGTTGAAAGTAACATTAATACTAACATTATCTTCTAGTCAACTGATTAAGTCCAGGGAAGTCTTGGGTTTGATCCCCGTCCCTGGATTAACAGAATAATCAGTTTCAACCGGGTTGTATAAACAAGGTAAAATAGAACATATACTATTAACTAATTTAGGTTTCCCAGTATTTCCTAAAAACCCTGAATTCGAGTGCACCTCTGTGGTTGACTTTTCCAAGGAATTGATGTCAGGAATTTCAGAAGGAGCATTTCTGGCACACATGGCTAGGCAGCTGTTTTTGTCTCTCCCTGTCTTGCAGGAGCTGGA
This sequence comes from Entomophthora muscae, assembly GCA_014839935.2. Lineage (NCBI taxonomy): Eukaryota > Fungi > Entomophthoromycota > Entomophthoromycetes > Entomophthorales > Entomophthoraceae > Entomophthora > Entomophthora muscae. The sequence goes on along the minus strand of QTSX02007370.1, from coordinate 5,878 downwards.
GGACTGCATCTACAGGTCCTTCCCAATGTCCAGGGAGGCATTGGCTGAGCTTACACATGCTGAGGGGGCATCTGAGTAGGCAGTTACTGCCTACAAGGATTCCCAACTGGTCTGCCTGGACCCAGTATCTCTCAATGGAGTTTACACAGTAAACTCCATTGAGCTTGTTTGGGACGTCCTGGCAACACTCCCATTCAAGAATATACTGGAGATGGGCAGGCCCATGTGGCTGCTTGCTTCTGCTACCCCCTGGAGCACACCATATCTTACCTGTTGGAGAAACTTGGAAGTAAGGTGTTGAAATTGGCTGTTGCATCTGCAACAGCCATAAATAAGACAAAAATCCTCCTCACCAACTTCAGGTTGGCCTGGAGCGCCAATGAGATGGGGCTTCCTGCAGCCATGGAGCTGACTTTTGCCAAAATCAAACACAAAAAGAAAATAATTACAGTATACAATAAGCTGTGCAAGTTCACTGAAGCCTTTGCTGGGCAAAGGCTTCACCTTGTTGTTTTCCTCGGGTATCTCTTCTACTTCAGAATGGGCGCCAGCGTGGAGGACCTAGACAGGGTCCTTCTTGGGTTTGACAAGACCCAGCTCTCCCTGGACAACAAGAAGGTCCCCCTGGGTAAAAATCAGTTGACCATGTGATCCAGGACGCCCTGGTCCTGGCTAGAATTTACGGTTCTGCAGCCCCATCAGAGAAGCTGCTGCTTCACCCCCACCTCACCATACTCCCTTTTACTAGCCGCTGAGAATATTTTAACCAGGGTGTATCCACTGTATAAGGTCTGGTGGTAGAAGTTGTGCGCCACCTCCATTGCTGGGTGGGTACATATCAAAGGACTCACTATAGGTGCACCTAATAAAAATATCATTCCAATAAATTTCATTATAATTTATATTATTTTTATTATAATAAATTTTTATAATTTTTATTTTAGCAAACAAGTTTTGCAAAATATATTGTGGAAACAGTTTTCATAAAAGCATAAAGTTATACGCTAATAAAATATAATTCTAATTTGTACATTTTACATTTAATTTTTTTTAATCCCATTTTTATATTTATTTGATAAAATTGATATAAATATATTCCTGTAATCCAATATCAAGTGTTGGGATAACCTCAGATGGCATAATACTGTAAATTCAGAACCTAAACATAAAAATGCAGGATTGTCAAATCCTTGGTCCAAATTTTGAATCACTTTTGTGGGCCACTCAGCTGAGTGAAAATTAAAATATTAAATAAAATTAACAATTTAATTTGACTTTTTTGATTTATTTAAAATGGCAAATTTTGAATCTCTTGAGCAGATAACTCAACTAAAAAAAGACAAAACCCAGCAAACAAATGCAGGATACATGAATCAGAAATGCGGAATTCTAATGTACAATTTGAGATTTCCTGTATTTCAAACAAATCATAGACATCATGTAAAACTTAACAAATCTGAAATTGCGGGATTGCCAAATCCAAGAACCAAGTTTCAAATCATAATTGCAAGGAATTTGAAATAAATATAATTTATGGGTGTCTCAAAAAGGATGCCAAAGGATCTAGAGCAGATTTGTGCTGATTCTTTTAGGAATCATAGGCATTCTCAAAAATCATCCTATTCCATTTTAGGACGGCTAAAATTTAGATCATGATATTCACAAAATTAACATATATAACAATAAAATTGACTAAAATATACATTACTCTTCTTGAGTTTAAAATTTTAATAAAAATTTATTATGTTTTCTTTCAACAACAACCAAGTCAACAAGCTGTTCCTTGGTCTTGACAAAATCATGCAGGGCTACGCTGGGTCTCTTAACAGTGAAGCCTCCCTCTATGGCCACTCCCAACCCACAGGCCCCTCCGCAAACACTACCCAGGAGTCTGTTCTTTCTCCTGCAACTTCCAGCATGGCCCTGTTTGCCCACCATGCACAGGCAGCTGCCAACCCAAATCCCTTATCAGCAATGGCATTTTGAACCAGCCATTTTAGCCATGGGGTCACCCAGAGAGCCCAGGATCCCAAAACAGCCAATCAGATGGCATTGACCAGTTCACAAGATAGACATATCTCTCCCCCAGCCAATCAGCCTTCAAGACACAGAAGAAAACTAATCACTCCGGAGGTTGTTCTTGAAATGGTTGAAAAGTGAGGGAAGCTTATGTCCCTTGGGGAAATTGCGGCTGCAATGGGTTTTGAAAAATCCACTGTGGCTGCAACCCTGCGAGCCCACACCAACTGTGGCCCCCCTACCAAGAAGACCTCAACTGGTGCCTGTACTTCAACTGAAGGTGACACAGCCCATCCCCTTATGATGGTCATTATGGAACGTAACCCGCGGATGCCCTTGGTCCAGGTACGTCTCCAGTTGGGACTCCACAGCATCTTCACCAACAAAAGAACAGTGAATTTGTGGATGCACAGAGTTGTGGTTGCTGCTAGAATCTTATTCAATCAAGTTCTCAGTGGCCCCATTTTGGTAGATACCAATCCCTACAATCCAACTATTATTAATTTTATCAAAGGAAGGGCAATGAGGGCCCATAATGATGTAATCTTCCTGTTGTATGCTAAGATATCTGAAAATATCCAAGATTTTGGAGAGAAGTGTATCCAGTCTGACCTGTACAAGCGCGGCCCAATATTGTATTGGTTTGTTGGGGTTTTATTGGCAGTTTCTCCATTGGGCTTCAATTATTACTTGCAAATATCAAACACCGCAGATGGGTATGCCTACCAGACAGAGCTCAAGGCCATGCTGGAGGAGTTGGCCATACAAAACACTGTGCACACAGTTGTACTGAGTGCAGAGATGGAGCAGCAGGAATAGGCTACCCAATAAATCAGGGCTGCAGGGCATACCTGCTGGCCCTACCCCATTAACTACGCCAACATGCATCTTGCAGATGTATATCTGGGTCATTATTTTAGAGATTAGGCCATTTTCTAATGCACATGCTGCTCAAGTCGCAGCATAACACAGTTCGATTTTGAAAAAGTAACTAATTACACAATTTATATTTAAAACATTAATAACTCAATGAAAAATTAATATTTTTTCACACTGTAAACTATCAAAATGAAGCTAAGAATCTTATCTTTCTATTGGTGTAAAAATTTTAATATGTATACTATGCTCAATATTAAAGCAAAAGTAATTTAAAAGAGCATAATCCAGATTTTATTATATGATTATATCTAATGATATAAAGTAGATTACTTCAAAGCTAATAAATACTTTTTTTGAATACACAACAGATGTTTTTTATTTGACGAAATTAAAGATAAGATTGAGAGCTTTATTTTCGCATTTTATTTTATTTAAAAAGCTCAATTCTCTAGGATTTTATGATAGTTTGAAGTTAGGATGTTTTTATCACTGTTTAGATTGATTTTAAGGTTCAAGTGAGCTTCGAACCTCAAATTGAGCATTCATTAAATGGAATTCTTTAATATTTTATCATTTTAAAAATATGCGGAAGAGTTACAATTAACTGAATACATCATTTTAATTGATTTGCATTGATTACAAAGAGGATATGATGTAATAATAATGCTTAGCTGCTTCACATATATCACTTGTGCATGAAAACTGGGTATTTAATTAATTTCTGCAAACATAAATTCAAGTTCAAACTATAATAAAAGCTATCACACCATTTCTTTCAGAATGGTGTCATTTAGCTTGGTATATAAGAGCTAAAGTACCACAAAGCTTCTAATCCAAATAACCCAATTCAAAGACCACATTCTGATCATAACTACTCCATCATTAAGGCACACATCAAAGATCTGACCTAATTACAGATTCAAAATACTACCATGTCCTCAGTTAAATTTACTTCTTCCATGCTACCCTTTTTTTCCTTGGGAGCTTCAACAAAAAGAGAGAGAATTGCAATGTTAAAAAAGGCATTCCTCTTTATTGCTGGTGATGATCTTGATAATTTCATCAAGCACTTCCTTACTCAAACTGAATTTGGGAAAGCTCAGTTCCTGCCAACTATTCAAAATCAAAAAGGCAATGAGTTCATTGAAAACTTAAAGGATCTCATGAAATCTTCTCCCCCAAAAACATCTCCCAGCCTTGCGATCTCTGGTTACTTCCAGTTACTCTTTAAAAGAGCTTAATGATATGGGGTTTAATATAACCAAAAGTGAGTTTGAATACTCAAGAAAAATAAATAAAAATAAAAATGTAAGCTTAAACAAAAAAAGCCAAAAAAATAATAACTATTCATTAAAAAAAGAAATAACTAAAAAAATAATTAAAAAATTGCTGGAAAATTCTTTTGAAACAAGCCAGTTTACAAAAAAAGTGCCTGAAAAAATTTATAAAGATATAGAAAAAGAGATGAGTAATTACTCAACTGAAATTAAATACTCTCTACTTAAAACAAAAAAAGAAATATATGAAAATATGAAAATAAAAAATGAAATTTCAGTTTCAATTTCTACTTACTATAAATTAATCCCTAAAAATATAATAAAAAGTAAAAAACAAACTGATATGTGCAATATTTGTAATTTAAAAAATTCACTAGAAAAAAGAAGGAAGAATGTGAAAGTAAAAACTTACCATTACCAGAATCTATAGACAATGACTTAAAGACTATTAATCAGCACCAAGACTTTTATGTTCATCAAAATTGTGAATATAAAAAAGATATTAATGAACTAGATGATGAGTCTTGTGTTGTAGTTATAGATTATAAAGAAAACTTAAAGGTTGGAGGTGGTCCAATTGAGACCAATAATTGTTTTTATTCAAAAAAACCAATCTCATTATTAGGGTTTGCATTAGTTTTTAAAGAAAACAATAAAATTAAATATGAATATCATGATTTTTTGTCTCAAATATTATCACATGATTCTTTATTTTCAGGTGAATGTCTAATAAGTCTTCTTAAATTAGATAGATTTAAAAAAATAAAAAATATAAAAGTATGGACAGATAATGGAAATCATTTTAGATCATATGAATTTTTATATTACTTATTTAAAGAGGCACCTAAATATATTAAGGGTTCCATAAAATATAACCGTTTTGTTGAATGCCATGGAAAAAGCATTGTTGATGGTCACTTTGGTGTAATATCAAAAATTTTAAAGGAAAAAGAAAATGTACTTTATATTAACAACATTAATGATCTAAAAAATATTTGTGAGAAAGAAGAAAGAAGAAAAGAATTATACAATTCATCTTTAACTGGTTCAATTGTTTCCCAAAAAGCATTTTTTTATATTTATGAAAGGAAATTTAGGCCTATAAAAAGAGAGCTTGAAGTTAAAAATCTGCGCATTAATCTTTCATATTTGATGAAAGATGGGAAGTTATATACTTCACCTTTAACATTTGAAAGCTTCTCAGAATATTCTGAGATATTTTATCATTTGAAATCACGTGATGATACCAGAGAAACAAAAATATCAGAAGATGCTAGTAGTGTATTGGGGCAAGTTCATGAAGTAGGGCAGCTTACTAGAGGGTGTATTTTAAATAGAGTTATCAGTCTTTCAAAAACAACAACCTTTTTTTCTGAAACAAACTAAGAATATTTATGATGAGCCAAAGATAGGGTAATAGCATTTATAGCTTTGGGGCTGCTATTACTCTCCCATGCAACTCATCATAAATATTTTTGGTTTGTAGTAGCACTTAAGATATTTTCAGTAGTACTATAAGTTGCAATTTTCAATTATAAAATCAATGAATTATTTTTTAAAAAATCACCCAAGCCCAAGATCAATTAAATATTTGGGATTGATTGTATTTTACTCTTTCTGAATAATTTGAATATGAATAATGTGATTAAGTTATAAAATAACCAATCTGGCGCCTAGGCATAACAAGAAAAATAATGTCCCAT
>QTSX02007369.1:0-99040 GCA_014839935.2 Entomophthora muscae | reverse complement strand
TCATTCTCTTCTTAATCTTCCCCTTTATTCTGTTTATTATACTTCCTGGAAGTATAAACTCAACATGGTAGCACAGGTAGGTTACCCATATCTACCCAACTCAAAGGAAAAATTCCTTCCAAGAAAAGAACCCAAACAATGTCACTCCCTAACAGCTGAAGAGATTACAAAGTAGGACAAGACGTTTCCCCAGGCCTTGTCATCTACAATAACGTCCTTGTACCCATTGACCAGTACAACGCTCTCAAAGCCCGCATAATGTCTCCCACCACGCCAATCAGAACAGCGCCTACGCAACCTGAGATGCCCAATATTGTGTTTCAACGCTTATGTACTGCTGAGATTGGCGCCTTTGCAGGATTACGCCATGAGAACGCTTCTCTTTGGATTAACAGCACCAAGAGAAAGTTTGAACAAGTGGAGTACCCCCAAAGACTCTGGGTCAGTGAAATTGCCCTCCGCATCACAGGGACTGCTTCACGTTTTGTTACCAAATGGCTAGCCCAACATCCTGACCAGAAGGAAAATTGGGAAGTGTTCAGGGCCGCATTTCTCAAAATGTTCTCCATGAAGGACTTGGACATGGTGATTATGACCAAACTTTGAACCTTCAAAATGACAGGAACCATCAAAGAATACATTGCAGCATATGAAGGACTATGTGATTGTGCACCCAACACCATCAACATTGATGAACCTGGGCCACACCTGGACTTCTACAATGGCCTTCCCACACACATTAGACGTCAGTTTGACATGACCTGCTGCAAGAACCTTGAGGATGTATTCCTAGAAGGAAAATGTGCAGCTCAGAAGTCTGACAATCTACACACCACCAAAAAGTTCTAGGAAAACCCTGCAGCTAAGAGAGAGCCTTGCCCCAATAAGCAAAACAACCAAGACAACAGTACCCATCCTCAAAACGGGAATCACACTGCACAAGCCAACCAGGCCAGCACCAAAGATACCAACAAGGAGAGAAAAGCTCAGGGGAGTGCTTAGGCAAGCTGCCCTCCCCTCTTCACAAGACTCGTACAGAGAACAGGACGTGGACTTAATCACCATGATCCAGGTTCCCTCTATCAATCCTCTACTGTTTGCTGCCCAAACTGGAAATAAAATCCTTACCTATCCTTTCTGTTTTTGCAGATACCAGGGCACAGCACTATTTGACACTGGAGCCAATCAATTACTCATTAACAAGAGTTTTGCAGACCTCATGAAGTTACCTACCATTTGAAGTAGCATCAAGAAAGTCATCATGGCAGACAACCACAGCACACCAGTTACCCACAAGACAAAGCCTTTCTGAGCCTAAATTGGAGATTTACAAACAACAATTAGCGGCCCCATCATTCCAATCCCTAAATATAATATCATACTTGGATTAGATTAGATGTGAAAGACAAAGCCTCACATCAACTGGGACAGTGCCACCCTCACTATCCAGCAAGGATAAGTCCACCATCATGTGTACCCAACACACCTTGACACCCTCATGAGGAACCACATATTTGTAAAGATCATGAAAACAGAGAAAGAAACTGACATCAGCAAAATCAATTGGAACACATGTACGTATGAGGTCATACACTTCAAAAACACGGAAACTCAACACAAACAGAAACTAATTAGAGACCAGCTAGTCAATGAATTTCCCTCCGTATTCCAAGAAACACTACCCAGGTTACCCCCTGATTGGGGTATACAACACGATATCAACCTGAAAGGTAGCGTACCTAAAGCAAGACCCATCTATTGCCTCACACCACAAGAAGACAACACTCTAAAAGCTTACCTTGACAAAGCACTCAAGAAAGGCCTCATCAGACCCTCAAAATTACCCTTTGGTGCCGCTGTCTTCTTTGTGGCAAAGAAAGATGGAGGCCTCCACCTGGTCACAGACTACATGGCCCTCAACAAGGTCACAATAAAGAACAGGTATCTCCTGCCCCTAATTGATGACCTTTTTGATGCCCTGGGGGATCCCAAATCTTCACAAAAATTGATTTGACAGCAGGATATCACCAAATTTGCGTGAAACCTGAAGACATTCCTGTGGGTCTCTGGTCACCAGTCCCCAAAGTGTGTCCTGAGTCGTAGCCAGGGACCAGCTTGGAGGAGTCGTTATTCTCCAACAGTGGTGAATGATTGGTTAGGAGCTTATACTTGGCTTGCATAAGAGCAAACTCCTCCAGTACCTTCCCAATCACTAGGTGAGCGTCTCCACCATAAAATTGTACTTCAGCAGGTGCCAGCCCTTTGGTAGGCCAATACCAATCCTGTAACAATCTTACAAACTCTCCCCCAATGAACTCTCTTCCTCTATTCTCCATTTCCAAATGCCTTGTCACCTTCTCCTATCCCTCCTGGGAAGACTTACTAGAGGAAAACTTCCTGCACCCTAGGTGATAGGATTTTTTGTCCTCTGGGCTAGGATAGAAAATGTGGGGTAATTGAATCATGGGACTTATATTCTTTCTTAATGCAGGAAATTTGGATAGGGGTCATAATAGGCGCTTTATTCACAGTCAGAAGGAAGATCCCCTTAGAAACCTTCTGATATATGGCCTTGGGATAGGGAATAATGAGGGGTTTGTGCCAATACTTGGAGTTCTTTACCAATCTCTTGGACTCCTTGTACTTAGTCTTTGGCTCCTGCTTCTTGGTCTTGGGCTCCTGCACTTTGGTCTTGGCCTCCTGTGTTCTGATCTTGGGCTCCTGCGGTCTGTTCCAGCTCTGGCTTCCTATTATTGGTCTTTGACTCCTTCTGTAGCTTCTGTGGTCTTTGTAATCCACTTGATCCAGTCCCTGAAGAGTCTCAGATAGCTCTCCCTTTTATAGCCTCTTGTTTCAGACCAAAAACCTCTCTTAGAACTCTGGTTCTTCAAAGCTTAAACTATCCTGTTTTTCTTCTTCTATAATATATTAAACCTTTAAACTTACTTCAGCCAATGAAATCCTTGAATTTTCTGCTTCTGCTACTCATTTTTTAGGCTATAACTCTTAAGTTAAAGCCCTCAAAACACTGATCAAATAGACTTTGGCTTGCAGCCAATCATACGCCTTGATTCAATGGTTTTGCCAAAAAGGTTTCCCCAGATGACCTGTCCTTGACCCTGGTTCAAACCTGAGGCTGTCTTGCTCCAGGTAAACAACTGCTCCACATTTCAAACGGTTTTGCCGTAATTCCTGCCATGTTTCCCCAGCAAATCTTGAGCGCTTCCACATATGTTTTACTTAGGCAAATTTTGACTCTTTGATTTTTCAATGTTTCTCCATGATTTTCTCAACATTTTGCAACTTTGAACCCGCTTTCTGGTCGTTCTTTCACCTCTCCTAGTTGTTCTTGGCAAAATTTGCTCTTTTGCCTTCATAGTCTCTCTGTTCTTCTTCCAGCTTCTTTCTGGCTCATTTCCTCTTGAATCCTTCTTTTTAAAATAACCTATAGTTCTAACAAACTATATGTTATTTTTCCTTATATATCTTTTCTATTATGTGATTTTTAATCCTTTTTTAATCATAATCAGGAAGATTTAATTATTATTTAACTGCTTCTTTATATCTATTTTCCTCTCAAAAACCACTAAAATCAGTTCTTTCAGCCTTTGCATCTAGTCTGGCTAGTTCATCCTCTCAGCTCTTCAGTTCTTCAGCACCAACTTCTGGTCCTTTGGCCAGCTTTCTTCAACAACAGTCACTAAACTTTCACTTGGCCAACATAAGCCCTGCCTGCAAAACCATCAGACATGTGGATCATCACAATCCCAAAGACCGCATTTTGAACTAAATACAGGTCCTTTGAATGTGTTGTCCTCAATTTCAGAATGGAAAACGCTCCCAGTACCTTTGTAACCTTCATGAATGAAGTATTGAAGGAACACATTGGGAAAAGAGCAATCATCTACCTGGACGACATCATTATTTACAGTCCTAACCTGCAACAACACTGGGAAGACGTCTGCACAGTCCTCTGTACCCTGCAGGAAAACCAATTAATTGCCAAACCGTCCAAATATGAGTTTTTCTCAACCAAACTTCCATTCCTTGGCCATATCATCAGCAAGGACGGTATCAAACCGGATCCATACAAGATACACACTATAACTGAGATGCCAGCCCCAAGGAACAAGAGCGAACTCCGCACTTTCCTTGGAATGGTAGCCTATGTACGCAGGTTCATCCCTGAATGGGGCGCTCTGACAGCCCCCTTGTCAGCCATCACTAGAAAAACAACCAAATTTGTTTGAACACCTTTACAAGATCAACATTTCCGCCAACTGAAAGAGAGCATGGTTACTGCCCCCATCTTGCAATACCCGAACTGTGAGGGTATCTATGAGCTAGAAACTGACACCTGATTATGCCATAGGAGGAGTCCTCTGTATCCAAACGGCCCAAAAGGACTTCCTCCCTGTGGCATATGAATCAAGGAAGCTATCAGACGGCAAACAAAGATACCCCATACACAATAAGGAATTGGTTGCCATCATACACTGCCTCATGAAATGGAGATGCTATCTGGAAGGAGCCCAGACGTTCAAAGTACTCACTGACCACAAGTTGTTGATATTCTTCAAAACACAACAACACCTGTCAATAAGATAAGCCAAATGGATGAGTCTCATACAGAGATACCCCATGCAAATTGAATACAAGCCAGGCAGAGAGATACTTACTGCAGACGCCCTATCAAGGCTATACAATAAACACATCCTTCACACTGATGGCAACCCCTCTGGCCCATGTTAATCATGGGGAATCTCCAGGAAGGGTTCCCACCTGGCACACCAATGGAAATTCAAGAGAAAGTCCTCAAGAAAAAACATCTGTTCAAAAACGTATATGGTACCCTTCACCAAATACTTCCAAATGGTGACACTGTACCCTACGTCCCGTCAACACAAAAGATTGACACAATCCTCCGTTATCACAGAGACTTGAGACACACTCATAGCAGAAACTTGCATGAATACCTCAAGACATGCTACTGGTGGCCCAACATGCTAGATGATATCAGAGAGGTACTGGAACAATGTGAGGTCTGTGAGAAGTACGCATGAACCAAAGCTCCACCCAAGTCAGTAGTACCTTTATCCATCACACAACCCTTCAAGGTATGGTTATTGGATATTATGGGACCTATGCCTGGTGAAAGCAAAGGCAAGAAGTACATCATCATAGCCATCAACTATGCAACCAGATGGCCTATAGCACAAGCCACAAAAGAGCACAAAGGCAATGACGTGAGACAATTCATTGGCAAAGAAATCATAGCTAAGTTTGGAAAGCCTGACCTCTTAATCACAGATGGAGGCACTGAACTTAACGCCATTGACACCAATATCTATCTTGCCAAAAATGGGATAAAGCACGTCATAGCCAGCCCATATCATCCACAAGCAAATGGATGCGTAGAGCAACTAAACGGCTCTCTAGTGGAAGCCCTCAGTAAGTTGTCTGCCAACAATCCAAAAGCCTGGGTCAACATGCTACCAACCGCCCTTATGGTCTGCAGAACACAAGTCAACTGCAATATGGCAAAAGCCCTTATGAGCTTGTCTATGGTCAGAAACCCTCACTTGTCAGTACAACCACGGGACCACAACTGCTGCTTCCAAAGAAGATACCAGACAGTAATGACCCAAAAGTACTACAAGCCAGAAAGGACCAAGAAGTGATGGAACAACAAAGGGTTTAGTGGGAAGCAATCCCATTGCAACAAGAAAGGTTCCAAGTCAGAGACAAGATCCAGGTTGTCAATCACAACTAACACAAATTAGACCCAGGGTTACGTGGACCAGGCATTGTCATGGAAGTGAAGCCCAATAACACTTACCTCATCAAAGGGATTAGAGCTTGAACTGAGCTGAAATGTATGCATCATGACCAACTCTGTTTGTGTAAGGCAAAAGCAGCCCAACAAAATTCAAGGCTCCCTGTACCCAATGCCAAACTGGATCAATACCAAGCTTGTATACCAGATACTCTCAAGAAGATTCTCAAGGCTTTGCCTTCCAGCACCCCAGGGGGAGATGCCGCAACATCTTCAATTACTCCCTCTTGGGGAATTAACGCCCCAAGTAAATCACCAAGCAGCTCACAAGTGGTTCACCGCCCAGTCAATAAACTGGTGGCACCATTATCAGTTAACCATCTATGACAGGAATGACTCAATCCAGGTCCTAAATGGAACACAACTTGATTAAGCCTCGTGACTCAAGAGAAACACTACTCAGATAAGCCCCATGATCTCCATGACGTACATGGACAACATGTGGCTTGTCATGATACTATATAATATTCTATATTCATATCCAATAAAGTATCATTCTCTTCTTAATCTTCCCCTTTATTTTGTTTATTATACTTCCCGGAAGTATAAACTTGACACTTGTGAAAATATTAACAACAATTTGGTGATGAGCTAAATTTGAATTGAAAAATTATAGTGTTAACTGTTTTTAGATAAAGTTTTTACTGATCCAAATTCAAACCCTTAATGATAAACTTTAAGCCAATCAGGAGCCAAGTGATAAAGTGATTGTTGTGACATAAAGGGTCATTCAATAATTCTTTGATGCATGTGCACTAATTAATATGATTGGCTGGATGTTTTGCCATTGTATGCCATTGCCAATGTGGCAAGTTGTTGATGGACTAGTGCTAACCCAGTAGCTGATTGGGCACTAGTCCATCAACAACTTGCCACAGCGGCAATGGCATACAATGGCAAAACATCCAGCCAATCATATTAATTAGCGCACATGCACCAAAGAATTATTTAATGACCCTTTATGTCACAACAATCACTTTATCACTTGGCTCCTGATTGGCTTAAAGTTTATCATTAAGGTTTGAATTTGGATCAGTAACAACTTTATCTAAAAACAGTTAACACTATAATTTTCTAATTCAAATTTAGCTGATCACCAAATTGTTATTAATATTTTCACAAGGGGCTATGTTTAAGTGCTAAAAATAACTGTGTTCTGATCTAGATACACAACATAGTAAATATATAATTTTATAGAAATAAGCTGAACATAAAAAATAAAGCCAACTATAAACAAAGAGAACATGAACAATTGAAATTCAAAATACTGATAATATAAATAGAAAATGTTTGGTGACAGGGGTTTATTGGGGCGGGGGAGAGTGATGCCTAGGAGGCAGAATAACACAGGAAGGAAGACGTAGAGGCAGTGCTGGCCTGGGGGGTCTGGGATTGGGTGGGTTGGGCTTGCGGGTTAGGGGTGTTGGTGGCGGGGGTGGAGGCAGGAGGATTTTGTGTGATGGCTACCATATAACGCTTGTCATATTCCTCATTAGTCATTGGCTGGATGGGCTGGTAAGTGGCAGTGGCCCAAGGTGGAAGGCGCTTATCCTTACGTGATTGGTTGCCCATGTTCACATGGAAAACCATTTGCGCAAAAAAGTCAGCCACCATCTGGCAGCCAAAGAGAAAATTGTGGTCAAGGACCCCAAGATAGAGGTTGTTGAAAGCCTGAGGGCAGCTCTTGTAATGTGGATCCCATGTTGAAGAAGACTACATCAGCCAGATGGACGTCTGCATGGCTGGCGGGGTAGACTGAGGCTTGGTGCCTGCGTCCCTGGATGGCCTTGAGGGCAGTGGAGCTACCCTCCATATGGTGGCTCAAGAAAATCCAGTACTTGGAATTTGAGCCATCCCAGGAGTCAAGTAATACACCAAGGATGTGGCTGTATGAGTAGCCATCAATAAAATCTGGGTTTGTCCAATAGTAGACCAAACTCTTGGCTGAAACAGCCAGAAATGCACCAATGAACGTCCCCTTCTTGACCTTCTTCCTTCCATTCTTGGCGGCAGCTTTTTCTTGCTCACCAAAATCATCAAAAGCTATTGATAGGTTGTAATAGGAGATGAACATGACATCATCAGTTAGACTAGTCAGGCATTGGACCAGGGTTGATTTGATGGTGGTGTCATACAGGGAATCCTTAGCGCCACACCATTGGTTGCCGGCAAAATTGGTAAGAATCCATATTGAAGCCACCTTCCTATACATCCAGAGCTGCACCATGTGCTAAGTGTGACAGAAATTACTGGATAATATGAAGCTGTTTCCAAATGACGGGGAATTACAAACCAAATCCACATAGAATTGATTATTAACCACCAACAAGGCTTTAGATATTTTTTTGTGAAATTTCCAATTGAAACTCCAGGATTAAGTAGAACCAGTAGTCCTAGCCAGAGTAAACCAAGATAAATGACCTGGGAAAGCATCAATGCATCTTCAGCGTAGAATTCTGAGCATTAAGAAGGGACACAATTTTCAGTTTCAGGAATGGGGGGAGGAGCTACAAAATTGGCTGGCATGAAATTGACATTTGGGGCTGCCAACAATGAAGTTCCTGATGCTGGGCCCCATTTTCCTGAAATAATTCAGTTCAGAATCAGATTTTACAGGATATACCATAACAGCCTGATCACAGGATGCATTTAAAATTTAAAATTTAGAACTTGGAATAATTGATTTTTATTGAGTAAATTTAGGAGGACTCAACTCTTAGAGTTGAAACAGGGAAAACTATTCAATATATATCAGAAAAATTGACTAAGCAATACCACCTGAGCCCTGACCTCCTATTTCTTTTACGTTGCTAAGTAAGTATCTGGTCTAAGTTGCAAAGAACCCTTGCGTGACTAGTCTCTGACAACCATACTGATTAACAAGCTCATATCAGGTGACCCTCATATTACGTCAATTTATCAACGTCAGTTTGAAAGGGAGAGCTGGTTTCAGCTGGCAGACTGGAGCAGCTGTGACCCATTTTTGATCAACTGTTTGGTTTAAATCCGTTAACTTGGTCAATTTTGATACAGGTTTTCCGGCCTTCTGAGCCTTCATACTTGGATGGACAATACCTGGCATTATGAAATCTACCATGACACTAAGGCACCCAAATGCCATGGTGTGCAAGTTGCTTCCAGACCTGGATCAAGGGAAGCTTGGGATCCTGCTGGAGGAAGTCAAGCATGATTGGGTATGCCTCAGATATTTGTGACTTGGGGGCCTTCTTGGGCTTTTGGCCGTCCCAATCAGATTCCCCCTGTTCATCAGGTTTTTGAATTCCTGCATGACAGTAGCTTAGGTAAATTGCAACTGGGCGGCAATCTGTTCCCAGGACAGACCATGTAGATTCAGTGCCACAATTTCCTGGAAGAATTTGGGCAGTGATGATTTGTCGCTTGGGGTGCTGGGCCGGGAGAGCTGAAGCCTGATTGACTGTAGGGGGGCAGGTTGGCTGGTGGCAGGAAGTTGTTCCAAATCAAGGTTGCCATCCTGATTGGTTGGTTGGTGGGCAGCTTGTGCGGGGGTGGGTACGGGAGCAGGGGCAGAGCTAGACACTAAGTGACTCTCAGACAAGTCAAAGCCATAGGGGTCAGTGGTCAGATACAGGTCAGCTTCCTTGTTACCTGCCTCAAAGGCTTGGGTGTAAACAGGTGCCTCCACGTTCTGAGCCTCGCCTTCATTGAAGCTGGCTTGGCTGCTGGTGCCGTCAAAGATATTGCTTGTAAAAACCATTGTAAAAAACCTAGGATAAAATCACTAAAAGTAAAAAATTTAAAATTTAAAATTTAATGATGTATTTTTATTTTAATCTTGATTCTATATTTGAAAGGTTCTCAAAACCTTTTTATACAAATCTGGAGCCATGAAAATGGATAAAATGCCTCTGTTCCTAAATTGGATAGCTGTTGATTGGCTGTTAAACTGTTATTTTTCTATTTTAGGCTGCTCATACTACACATCTTGTGTGAGTTCATTTTGTTTTGTGCTTGTGTAATCTTGCTTCTAGATTGCTCAAGTTTTGTTTCGTTTTAATTCTTCTGTTGGTGCCTCATATAAATCCCAATTGGATTATAATATATTCCGGAACAGCATCCATCCATTTCACTTGTTGCGTCAGTTCATTTTGTTTGTGGTTTGAACTACACCGCTTGATGTTTGATATAATTTCATATAATAGGTTAGTGAAATTTTGTTTTTGGTTTGACAGTTCATTTATTAACTGAAATTTTATAAATTAATTGAATCCTGAATCTCGCATGACTTGGATTTTGTTTAAATCTGAAATCATTTTGTTTAAATCTGAGGTATTTTTGGTTGTCGCCATAGCTTTTAAAACTACTGTACAGACCAGACCGCAACATCTATCTAGTGAAATTTCAAGGTGCCAAAACCTCTGTTGTCAAGAAGTACCATAGAACCTGTCTCTGCCTTAGCAAAGGAGAACACTCAACCAGACTGGTGCCAACTAGCCAACAACTCCAGGAACATCAGGCGGCAGCCGTTAAGACAAAGTCCCCTCCTGATGTACCAGAGTAACCCCTTAAGAGGAGGTGTTGAGGATCTGGATGTACAAGTATTCTGGCTACTACCAACCTACTCAACATCCAGTCATCACCCAATTTGGTGCCCTTTCAATATATCATTTGACATACCAGGAATGACAACCAAGCAATATCACATGACTGTCCAAGTATCCAGTGGCTTGAACTCATCCTGCACATGACTAACCCCTAGGTTCAATCCAACTAAATCTCTGCCACAGCCAAGTCTATATAAGTCTAAAGTATTATCTAATAAATATATACTTCTCTTCCCTCTCATTTCCATATTTGAAGCTTTCCCAAAAGGCACTCCTTATCACTACAATAAACAATACCTTATTCTATTCATTTCTGTCCTTTCTATTGGACTGTTGTCTTCCCCAATCAAATACTGAACTCTAATTGGTTCAGTTGCAACATCATCCAATATCTCAATTATAGATTTCTTATTTATTAATTAGTTGTTTTTGGGTTTACAGCACCCATTTTAGAATACCCCAAATATTTTCTACCCTTTTTTCAGGTTTTACTGCCAAATTTAATCACTCATCACAATGGTTTTAAAATTTTGTTTCCGGTTGCATGCCCCATTTTAGATACCTTGCTATCATTCTTGATTACATTCTATTACACACAACATTTGAGTGGTTCCGTTTACATAGTGAGTTGCTATTGTGGTTGTTTTCGGATCCAGGTTTGATTCACTGTGCATAGGTGAATTTTGTCACTGAGTTGCATATCAAGCATGTGGACACCAAAAGTCAACTCACACTATTTTGCTTGTGAATTGTCACACCCATACCAGAGTCTGGATAGACTTTTACAGGGGGAGGCAGGCCAGGCCTGGAAGGCCATGTACACAATAGGCACAATACAGACCAGGTAGTTGATAGCAGTGGCTAGGGGGTACCAACTCCCAGTATGGGACACGGTTTAGTCAGCCAGCCCCAATCCTGTGATATAGACAAACCACAACTTACTGAAGTCCTGGGCAGGAGACGGGTTAGGGAGGAGTAATAAGAATCTCCTTCATAGCAGGCGGCAGATCCAGATGGTGGGGATGGAACTACTCCAAGTCAAGAGGGGGGTGGGATGGCTGGAGTGTAACCAGGAGGATATGGATAGGCCAGTTTATATTGTGTTGTGGATTTCTGAATAGATGCAAAGAGAACCATTAAGTTTGAGCAAAAATACACAACCCCTGCAATGAGATAATGATTTCTGGGAATAACCTCGCTTGATTAAGATGCCAGGAGTGAGGAGGGCTTCCCTCCTCACCACTTATACTTACTGTAGACTCTGTGGCCTTTGGTGCAACAGAGAACTGAAGGCATCAGTTTGAGTTGAATTTATGATCTTCACTGGAATTTGTGTGCTTGGGCAAGGGGGGCGTGTTAATTGGTTGCTATATCATGAACCTTTCTTGAACTGCAGCATGCCGAGGTGCCACAGTTATTTATAGTTCCCGCAAGCAATCAAGCACCCAATCACACTCCTGATGTACTATTTCCTGATAGGTGAGTGGCCCAAATTTGATAATAGTGATGAGAAGCACCTTTTGGGAAAGCTTCAAATATGGAAGTGAGAGAGAAGAGAAGTATGTTAACAAATAATACTTTAGGCTTATATAGCTTTAGCTGTGGCGGAGATTTAGTTGGATCAAACCTAGGGGTTGGTCATGTGCGGGATGGGTTTGAGTCGCTGGATACTTGGACAGTTAGGTGATATTGCTTGGTTGCCATTTCTGGTATGTCGAACTGTATATTGGAGGGGCACCAAATTGGGCAATGGCTGGGTGTTAAGTAGGTTGGTGATAGCCAGAATGCTTGTACATCCAGATCCTCAACAATAGGATCAAAGCCAGGGATTCAAGACTCATGTGCCTCTTGAATCCCAGGCCATTCACTAGTTAAAAGGGGGTTTTCTTGCCCTGGGAGATACTTAATGAGGGTCCCCAAGCTGTGGGGGTTTTCACCTCTAGGCAGGCCAGCTGACTGTCCAGGGCATTCTGGGCCCTGACATGGATCCTTGTATTTTGGATTGTATTTTGAACAGTCTTGCTTGGCGGGTGAGCAATTTGTTGCTGTGTTGACCCATTTCACCCATTAATGCCAAAAAACCCTGTTAACAGAGTGTATATTTTACCCTGATAGTTGGAACTTGCTTAAATGTGAAATCATTTCGTTTAAATCTGAGGTATTTTGGTTGTCGCCATAGCTTTTAAAGCTACTGTATCCAAGGAATCGCGAGCGGAACTAGATAGAGGGGGGTTGACAAAAGATCAAAGCTTGGGCCTACCCAATCTATTTTAAAGCCTTGGTGAACAGAGTAGTAGCAGGATCTAAACCTGGCGTACAGTTAATCTAATTTATTCCATGAGGTTATCAGCTTTCACAGGGGTCGGGCAGCGGGAGTGGTTGGGATTAACCAGCTTAAACTATTCAAAGTGCGATGGGTATAGGATCAGCTTAGTTAGATATCGTACCGTCATCTCTGGAGAAATAAATGCTCAGACCCGTTCGCAAAGGGTTGGGCTGGGTATATTGATGCAGCACATTTCGAAGGGATAGCTGAACGTAACTGGCTACGTGGAACTGCCCACAATTTGGGCACGTGGGAAATGGTTGGGTAAGCTTAGGGGATCACTCGCCATTAGTGAAGCTATGGGTGGCAGGTGCGGTTACGTCATAGGATGTCGGGTGATGAAGGGAAGGCGGGAAAATAAGATATTGACACTTGGCCAAGCATTTCACGTTGAGCTGGCAGCTTGAATCTTATCGATTCAAAAGTGGGTTTATTTGGTGTTGTAGTGGCTAGCTATGAATGTTGGATATAACTTGAACCAAAGGAAGGGGAAATACGAACTGAAGGTGTCAACATCACCTGCCTCGGTGGAAACTCCGTTTAGCCAATCAGATTAAGCAGAAGCAAAAGATAGCTGAGAGATCCTGTCTATTAAACCGAAAGGAAGTGAAGTTAAACAGGGTTACAAAAGTTTGTCACCGAAGCCAGGACCAGCTGATTCGAGATTTGGGCCAGATGCGAATCCGTCACCATAGCGTTTACATCGATGCAGCGAAACTGGGGAGCTCTACCTTCAAGAGCCTGGTATTGGTTCAGATAAAAGGGGGAAATTATTCAGGATCTGTTCCTTTCCGCCAAAAAATCCTAGCGCAGTGATGGACAGCGTAAATCAAAACTTTACGCTCTGCCTCAGATTGGCAATCCCATTTTCAACCTGAAGCACCACTGTTGATCAGTGGTAAATCAGCCTCTATGCCACCTGATTACGCCTATAAATTGGAGCAGTATCATTCCTTATTATATATATCAATAAATCCATGTTCAGAAAGCTTATCAAACCTATCTTTACTTAACGGTCGTACTTAGGGATGCTTCGGCTCAGTCTCGGCTAGGTTCCGGCTCTGGGCCGCTACACCAAAACGGAATAAATTAATATTTAAACTATTCTTAGATTTTTAAATAAGTGGCTCAGAGCCAGAAACTGGCCGGTGCTGCCCGGGGCATGTCCGAAGCAGCCCAACTTGTATAAAAAGGATATAAATCAAGACAGGTCAAGCGGGATTGAAAATATTTTTAATTCGAGTAGCCCTTTAACGCTATCACGCCATACTTGGATGCGAACGATCCATGGGATGGGGTCATGTGGAACCTTTAGCATCGCATGCGAAGACGCGTTTTCACTTTGCCCACTGTGAATCCAAACTGGCAGGAAATTCCAAGTGCATGGCTTTTGTTTCGATTTAAATCCAAGCAGCTGAAGCGTGGATCTTTTGTCTTATATATTCTATTGCAAGTTCGGTTATAAAACATCCCTAACGACAAGGACAATCAGGTCATGTTGAGTGTGGCCAATAGGAAGCGGAATACGCTTATCCCACAAGATTGAGGTGAATAAACGGATGACACATAAAGCTGCCTGGGTAAGTCAATTGTGTAGGGCCACGTGCTAGAATCGAATCAACTCGAATCAAGGCTTAGCCATATGGCGAATTTTTTCATTCAGTGAGGACAATAATCTCTAATTTAAATGGTGCCCATCGCCCAATCGAGTGCCACGCTGAGGAATGAGGTATTTATACTTTGATGGCCAGGAGGTGACACCATACACTTTTTCAACCAAAGTTGCCTCTACTACAAGCTTACTTTCCTCACTCAAGTACAGATACAATGGATAAGTTAGCAATGTCCCTCGACGATATCATCGCCCAAGAGAAGGCTGCCAAGCGTGCCGCTAGAAACACGCCTCCTCCCAAGGCCGCCAAGACCAAGAAGCCCAAGCAGAACGCTGGCCCCCCTCGCAGAAACAGTCGCTCTGACGCCCCCCCCCAAAGGCCAATGGCGTCACGACCGCTTTGGAGTCGACGAGCCCTCTAGATCGAACCGAAACGGGGGTAAAAACAACAACCGCTCACCTCCTCATGGCCGCAACGGGAGGTCCCAGAACAACTCTAACAACAGAGGCAACCAACGCGAAGGTCCTCTCCTTTCCCGTGCTGCTCGCGAAGCCCAAGGCAAGGCCGGCCCCATCACCACAGCTCAGCTTCGGGCAAACTCCAAGTCAAACAACTACAACAAGGGTCACAACAGAGACCACGGCAGAAATAGACCCAAGCCTGCAGAGCGCAACCGCACCCCAGAGCGTCGCCCTGAGCCCGAGCCAGCTCCCCAGGAAACTTCTGTTGCTATCAAAGGAGCTTCTGGCCCCGCTACTATCTTGGTCAGCAACTTGGACCCCGAAGCCAATACAGCTGATTTACGCGAGTGCTTCGGTCATTTTGGTGAGCTTGTCGAAGTCTCCCTACTCTATGACGAGCACAGCCGCTGCTCTGGCAACGCTGAGATCAAGTACGGGAAGAAGAAGGAGGCACAAGCAGCTGTCGACAGAATGCATAACGTTGTCGCCGATAACCGCACTCTTATCGTTCAGCTCAAACCTGACCCGGTCCCCTCTCGGTCGGTCCCTCCTCCTCGTCAAGAGTCCCGGGCTGCTCCAGCACCTTCGACTAGCCGAACCTCCTCGGGGCCTAGCCGTAGCTCTAACCGGGCTCACGTGCCAGAGAAGCCATATGACCGACCAACCAGACGGGATTCTCGTCGCTAACCTGCTAATTCCCCTATATGCTTCGGCTCCGTGTATCCTTCCTCCCTATAGTTCATCCCCTCTCCCTCCAACATCCTATGCATGTTAACTAAAAACAGTCTACCTAAATTTATTGGCTGGGTTCACCGTTTTATATTATGCGAGGGAATCTGTTTATTCATGCCCCACTCACGGACCTCTTGAAGTTACTATGGATCGCGGATGTTTGTACTATACTTTTCCTGTTTAGAGCTTCTTCTGATAAACTTAATTCTTTTAATGTTCAAAGGATACATGCTCGAGTTGAGAGTTGGTATCTTCTGGGCTTAAATGTAGACTTTCTAGGCTTGTGCTATTTTTATTCTTTGTCTCACGCCCCTTGCTTGGAACTACAAAGGAAGAGCTGCACATTTTTCTTCAAAGATAACGACCCCTGGTAATTCCGAACACCTGGTAAAGCTGATCATGTCTCTGACTTGTAAAAAGGCTTCACGTTCCCTGAAATTCCTACGTTTAACTCTCTCTGCACATATCAGAACACTTGTGTTGGAGTTTCCCTACCGCAATATCAACTATAAAGGGGTTTCTAGGTAAGCTTTGCAAACGCGTTAACTCCAAAAAATGTGGTAGCTGAAGAGCAAACTAGTTTGTAGCATGTTCATTTTCTAAGCTTTCCCGATTAATCGTTTGCTTTATTTCCGAAGCAACTCCTCGTATGATTGCAACACTTATGGTTACATATCCATATGTTGCTTTCATGAGCCCAAACGTGCAATTTAAGTGGTGTTGCTGCTGGGAAGTTTTGACGTACTTGATACACTCTCCTCCTGCTTTAATTTCAAATGCTGGCATGGATTGAATTAAGCTATAGTCAGGATATCCTGGAACTTATTTCAATTCAAATGGGAGTTTGCTTTCACATGGAGTAAGCATGTATTTTTAGTTCTGATTTATGCTGGAGTCTGCACAGTTTTAAAGCTTGAACATAGCATCGCTTAGTTCAAATGTTACCCTTTCTTATGCAGCCTCTTTTGACGACTTCCATACTAGATTTACTCCAGTTTACTGTTTCAACCGAGCTAATTTAGACAATACCAGTTAGTTCTTATTTGAGTAGCATACTCTAGCTTCAATCCAGCCTAGACTTACCAAGCTGATTAGCATTGCTGCCACGATCCTCAAATGATTCTTGGATCCAAGAAACGCCAGGATTTAACGTAACTATCAAGAAGATACCGTACTTTCAGTTTCGGAAAACGTTACATCATCTTTTTATTTCAGCCTAGGTGAAAATTAAGTCATCGTACCAATATTCTATCATCCACACTAGGAAAGAGATACCTTAAGAACAAGATGTAAGTTTCCATAAAGAGTAACCCCCGAAAGATTAGCTTTAAATAAACGCCAGTGAAACTTAATCAGAATAGAAACATACGTCTAAGCTAAAGAAGTTGACGTTCTCTACCGAGTGATCAGAAATAGCTGATTTCTAAAACCACCCACCTTTGCTGTAAATACGTGCATACAAATATTTTACTGAGCCACAGGAAGCAAAATCTTCAGCCAGGAAGCATCATCATCACTAGGGCTGCTTCGGCCAGATTCTGGCTCCCGGCCACTCTCTTCAAAGATTTATTTCAAAATACTTAAACATTAAGTTATTCAGTTTCAGCGGTAACGGCCAAGAGCCGAAGCATCCCCAATCATCCCCGGCAGAAGGCTTGGCCAAGCTTGATTAATCGTTGGAGACGGTTCATCAGGTCTGAACAGCATCCGAGTTGATATGGCAAACAACGTTTTATCAAGGTTTTTAGACAACCACTCTATTATCTACCAAGATATGAATGGTCTTAGAGAAGCTAAGCTAGAAACACTGGTTCAATCACGGGGGATCATCCAGCAGCACACCAACCACTAGAATACCAGAGCAGCTGATCCAAGAGATCTCTTCTACATTGGTTATCATGGCAAAAGAGATCAATCTTTCAAGACATCAGAAAACAGAGCTTACAAGTCATACGCACCAGAACCAACGACTTTAAAAAGCTAAACTTTGCTACAGATAAAACAGACACTGTAGAAGTACAACCTGCTTGACAAAACACAAGTTTATCAGATGCAACTTACACGATCCACAATCTGAAGTGAGATTTTGCAACATGGCCATTGAATTGAACCCTTTCCCATTTCATTCAATCAGAGCAGGATGCAGGATCTCATAGGCACTCTGAAAGTTCCACCCCGTGCCAGCAGGGTTCAAGTGGATGCAGTGAGCTAACAGGAACCTGGAAGGAAAGCTTCAGATCAAACCCGAGTCGGTTGGCTTTACCAAGCCTTTTGGGATGCAGGGTCAGGAAGATCTAACCAGCTGGCTTCACGCCGTAGATAAAGGCTATTAACAGGCGTCAGATCCTTGCACGATGTAGCGGGAAGGAGATGCCATCAACAATTGTTGAGCCAGCTCTTCCAAAGAACAGAAATGCCGGCAAAGCTGGAGAGGGTGACTGCTATCGCTTGCATGCATTAAAGCATTGGCCGTGACCTAAACATGGAATCTCCTAGGCTGGAGTTCAGTGTCGGTGAATATCTTTTAAATTGAGGTTAAATCACTTACAATTCGAAAGGACTCCACACAAAAGTATTTACTTTAAGCAAGATAATGATAGCTTTTGTCAGGATACCGCAACCCAGGGGAGGGATTGTTAGCCTCAGCTGCCAATTTGCTCGGTTGGAAGGAGGGTAGAGCCTACCATAGGAGGGGCGCTAACTTGATGAGATAAGATGCTGATCGTCCTACTAAGGCCCAGGGCCCAGTGGCGGGTATCATAATGTCAACTAACCTAGCCAAGATGATGTAGGCAATGCCTGCATATTGGTTGGCTGTGGGTGGAGACAATCCTGGGATGGGGTGTAGGTGGTCAGGTTTGGGTGTTTGGGGTGCTTCCATATCTATCTGGTAGGTAGGCAAATAGTTATACTTCACACAGATTTCAGGGGCTGGTTGTTTGCACCAAGCACCTTTGTGGAAAGCTGTTCGTGGGGTAATCTGTTGGGCCAGGTAATCTGGGTGGAGGGTCTCTTTCATGGTCAACTCCCGACACTCTGGCTTAAGGGGATAGTCAGAGAAATGAAGCAGATCAAGGGGTGCTCCCAGAGGACAATAAAACACGGGCTGGGTTTTGGAGGGCTTCCTCAGGAATGCGGGCCGTCTGCCCAAGATTTTCAGTTGGAAAAGTAGTAAAATAGAAAAAAAACCAAGACAAAATAAAGAATAAAATGGTAGAACCAAGGTCCCATAATCTCATTTATTTCAGAATGGCAATACCATTTCATCAAGACTTCACGGGGTTTAAATACCATTTAAAATGCTAAGTTCAGAATCTAGCTCATCACCTGATAGCTGAGTTTGCTCAGTCTCCTCGGGGACAAGAGCTCTGACCCCATTCTGATCCTTCTGGCCCGTCATATCCTCTGCTGGAATGACCTCCATCTAACGGTCTGAGGACAACATTTTCATGGCTTCATCACTGCTACTGGTGTTTCCGTCATTTAGGACTAAGTGACCTTCAGAAATCTTAAGCTGGGACAACCTTTGCTCCGTAAGCTGCACATCTTCAGGATTGGCTTTGGGGTCACTATGTGACTGGAGATCACATGGCCCAGCGGCCCGGGTTTCTAGCCAATTATCTGGATTCCCTTTGGATATTGGCCCATTGTGCTGAGCAGCAAGCCCCTTTTTGGACAGCCCGTCAACTATGACAGGAATGCCACCATATTGGTTTAGCGCTTCCAGCAATCCAGCCCGTTCTTGCGAATCCGTGGCCAGGCGGGCCAGCAAAATTCCTTGATTAATCGGATTCGAACTGATGCCTGTTTCAGCACTTCCACTGGCTAACCGTGAAAAACGCGGGTGGGCGGCCCAAGGCCCGCAAGATCCCCACAACCCTCAGAATCAGGTCCTGAGTTCAATTCTCCTAGTTGGAGTTTCCCATTTATTTTGGGAGAAATGTCATTCATGACAGTATGGGCCATGATAGGCAAGAATAAGACCAATTTTCTCTTAAACAATCAACTTCTCTTCTCACAGGGCTAAGTTATCTTGCAAAGCAGAGAACAGCATTGGAATTTGAGGAAGTAATTGGAGCATCCGAGAGATTGTCCAAATCAAACTGGAATCGATTAAGAATGTTTTGTACCTAATCCATTTCATGAGCTTGAGATCAGACTTGTTCCTGAAGGGTTTGAAATTCTGTAGTACTATTTAACCAGAGAGCATCAAGATCACATAGTTGATTCATCAAAACAGGCAATGAAAATTCAGGGTCTTGTATACTATTGATGATAAGCAACTTTTGGGGAAGCTTCAAATATGGATTTAGAGAAGAAGAAAGTATATTTTTTGGATAATACTCTAGACTTATATAGCTTGCGCTGTGGCGGAAATTTAAGTTGGATCCAAGATAGGGGAGGTCATGTGTGAGTTGGATTTGGATTTCTGGATACTTAGACAAGTCACATGATATTGGTTTGTTGCCATTTCTGCAACACTGAGCTGAATATTGAACTGGCACCAAACCAGGCAATGACTGGATGTTAAGTGTGTTGGCAATGGCCAGAATACCAGTACATCCAGCTTCTCAATACCCCCCTCCCTTAAGGGGTTACTCTGGTACATTAGGAGGGGGCTTTGTTTTGACAGCTTTTACCTGATGTTCCTGAAGTTGTCCGCTAGTAGGTACTAGCCAAGTTGAGCGTTCCTGTTTTGCTGAGGCAAAGGCAGGATCTGTGGTACTTTTTGATGATAGGGTCTTTGGTGCCTTGAAACTTGACTAGGTAGGTATTTCTGTCTGGTCAGTATTTGACAATCCTTCCTGGTCCTCTGTGTACTGAATCCAATTTCTTTCTGTTTCCAGCAAGGATCTAAAAGGGGGAGTTGATTGGGAGTGGTTTCTCTGTGGAGGTTACCTTTTGTGCTTTGAGTCTTTTGGTTTCTGCTATTTAGTGTTGAGCTGTATGTGCTGTAGTGCTAGGAATTTTTCCACTTGGGGGTATTCCTGAGGGAATCTTAACATAGGGTTGGTTATTGTGGGTGGCTATCTCTGGTTTGTATCCATATGTTAGTTCAAACAGTTAGTAGCCTGTCCCTTGGTTGATGTGAATCCAAGATACTAATAATGCATGTTTCACATATAGTGATCATGTGTCTTTGGCTTTGCCATCCATTATTTTTTCCAGGGTTCTGATGAGGCTGCTGCTTAGGCGTTCAACTCTGCCGTTGGCCTGTGGCCTGTAAGGCAAGGTTGTGGAGTGTTTGATGTTATTTGTTTTCAGCTTATCATTCACTATGTGTCTTGACAGTTTCCTAGCTTCATCAGTGATGATGTATTCTGAGGTCCCATAGTTTACTATGATTGCCTTATTAATAAAGCAGTTGATTGTTTCTGCTTTGTGGTCTTTGGTTGCCCAGAAGATTGGCCAGCATGTTGCAAAGCTAATGGCTACAATTAAGGAGTGTTGTCTTGATTTGGCTTCTGGGAAGGGTCCTACTACGCCCAGGCCCCAAACCTTAAAAGTTTCTGGGTCAGGCACTGGGTTGAATGTAGGTTGTGATGCTTTGGTGCTTGAGTATTTCTTTCACACTGTGCACTTTTTCATAACTCAATTATATCTTGTTTTTGATTGGGCTATCATACTATCTCTTTTAATGTAAAGTATAGGATGTTAGCCTTTGTATGTCCTAGTAGGCGGTGAAGTCTTAGTATGGTGTCAACTCTTTGTGCAAGTGGGATGTACAGGACATGTTTATCATTAATGATTTGGTATAGAGTGCCATTTGATACATGGAAATACTTTTTGTTCCTTACTAATGTATTGTAGGTCAGTTGATGTGTTGAGGGGTCTTTCCCTTTGGTTTTATACTCAGTGTTGTACAGGTTAGGCCAGTCAGGGTCCAGGTGGTCAGGGTGATCCTCTCTAGGCTGACATAGTCTAGAGAGAGCATCAGCCATGACCAGCTCTGCCCCTTTTTGTATTGGATGTCCAAATTAAGCTGTTCCAGCAGGGACATCCATTTGGCTTGTCAGCATACAAGTGCATTCTGAGTTTTGAAATAGATTAAGTATTTATGGTCAGTTAGTACTCAGACGTTTAAATGTCCTTCTAAGTAACATATCTATTTCTTGCATGCGTGATATATTTCTAGCAATTCCTTATTGTGTATTGGGTATCTCTTCTCAGTGTTGGTTAGTTTTCTGCTTTTGTAACATACTTGCAGGAAGTCTTGCTGCCCTGGCTGGCAGATGCGCAGGACTGTTTCAATGGCGGTGTCGCTGGTATTCAACTCAAGCTCGTAGCACCCATTGTTATTAGGGTATTGCAAGATTGGTGCTTCAATCAGAGCTTGTTTTAATAAATGGAAATTCTTATTGCATTCTGGTGTCCAAATAAATTTCTTTTTGGAATTACCCTTGGTTAGGTCATTGATTGGTGCAGTTAGTCTTTTACAGTCTTTGATGTATTTCCTTAGGTATGCTATCATTTCAAGAAAACATCTAACTTGTTTAACAGAGGTGGGGTGTTGCATATTGCTTATGGCTTTGATTTTATCTGAATCTGCTTTGATGCCACCGTCAGAGACAATGTGGCCCAAGAATAAGAGTTCCTTTTCCATAAATAGGCACTTGCTAGGCTTTGTGCAGAGTTTGTGCTTTGCGAGTCAGCTGAGTGTCTTGCAGACATGTGTGAGGTGTTCCTCTTTGGTTTTTGAGAGTATGATAATGTTGTTGAGGTAGCATAATGTATTTGAGAGGCCATTCAGGCTTGGTTCATCATGGTGACAAACGTTGCAGGAGCGTTGGTCATCCCAAAGTTCATTACTCTACATTCAAAGGATCCAAATTGTAAATTGAACACAGTTTTTGGTATGTCCTTTTCTTTTACTTCAACTTGGTTGTAACCTGAGGTGAAGTCAATTTTGGCTCCTGAGAGTCTTGCAAACAGATCCTCTATGAGTGAGAGGGAATATTTATTCTTTGCTGTGCTTGCATTTAGTGCTCTATAGTTGGTTACTAGACAAAGAGTGCCTTTCTTTTCTTTACAAAAAAAAATGCTGTCCCAGGGGGATTCTGATGGTTGGATGAAGCCTTTAGCTAAGTTTTCCTCAATATGTTCTTTGGGGGTTTGTGTCTCCATAGGGGAGACTTTGTGGAGGGGTGCAGGTTTGAGCATGGCCTTGTATAGATTGATGCCATTTTTGACCTCCTGTTTGGGGGGTCTGTTAGCTATTCCTTAAATATATGAATATATTCATTTAGGGGTGCTGCAAGCTCTGGTGACTGTATTTTGACTGTTTTCATGTTATTAAATTCTGTGTACCTCATTATATGAAGTGTACTGTCTTTGGTTAGAAGTTTTGAGTTGTCCTGATTTATGACTTGGACAAAGACTGTGTCTCTTAGAATGAGATTGTTTGGTTCTTTGAGGATGTTAAAATTGACTCCATTGTGTTTATGGTCATGATCTTGGTTTTCAGTATATGCTGGGGTTCACTCAGATGAACCAGTCCATGCCTGCTACAATGTTGTAGTTTATATTGTTCATGAAAAGTCCTTTGATGGAAGTTTGTATGCCTTAGAGTTCAATTCTGAAGTGAGTTGTTTTGCCTTCAAGTAGAACCTTTGATTTGTCTGCCATTCTGGCATATTTGAAGTTGGATTTGACAACTGGTATTTTTTACTTGATTATAAATGGTTTGCTTACCATGGTCTGTTGCGCACAAGAGTCAAATAAAATTTTATGTGTATGAGATTTATAAGTGCATGGGTAGACAAGAAGCTGTGAGCAATTTTTAATTTTTATGTTCATAAAAATGGAGGATTGCAGGACATGTGGAATTTGTGCAGCAAAGTTTGTGCCTTGGTACAACTTCTTGTTGTTTGGGAGGAGACAGGTCACTTAATCCTGTTCCCCCTACTCTTTTCCCTGTTCCTCTGTTTTGAGACCTTTGAGGTCAGAGAATTTAGGGGTCAGATTCATAGTGGGTTGCTGTTTCAGCATTGTTTACTTTGACAGTATCTTTCTTCTTGGGACAGGAGCAGTTTGCGCTCTGGCTGCAATTGTCATTGTTTCAATTGGAGTTGCTTTTGGTGTGGTTGGTGTTTTGGTGTTTATTGCCATTGTAATGATCTCTTCCATTGCTGTTGGAGGAGCAGTTACCATTGCATGTGGCATATTCCATATTTGCGTGTTTTTCTGGCTGCTTGGCTCCTGCAATGAGCGCAGGCATGGAGGTGTTGGCCTCTGGACAAATAAGGGAAGCAACTGAGGGTTTCATTCTGTTGATAAATTAGGCTCTTGTGTGAAAATTGTCAGCTTGTGCTGGTTTTTGTATCTTGAAATGTATCTCTTTGAATTTTCTGACGTAAGCTGTGACACTGGTCTTCTGAGGAATATTGCTGAGCTGTATTGCAATGTCTTGGAGGGATACAGTGATGCAAAAATTGTGGGTGATGTCAGCTTTTAACTCTTCCAAGTTGTCAAGCTGGTTGTCAGTTTGTGAGCTGGCCCAAGTGGCAAACCAGTTAGCTGCGGCCTTGTACAGGCGCTTGCTGGCTTCCTGGACCCATTTTTTGTGGGAGATGTGGCTGGCACAAAGTTTTGCGGCTGAGTGGTCAAGCCATTTAATGATGTTTTCTTTGTTTTTACTAAAGAACTTGTTGATACCAATGTACTTTATGTTGGTAATTTTGCCTGTGATAGGCAGTTATGTGTTTGTTTGTGGTTGGAGAGAGCAACTGTATTGAATTATCTTGGTGCATGCTTTGGGCACAACCAGTCCTTCAAATATGGTGCATCCACTAGGTATATCTTTTTTGATGTTGTGGGTGCAGAAGTACGTTTTCCAGGTATCCTGAGATGTAGTTTGGTTTAGTATGTGAGAAAAAGTGGGTGGGTGGGTTCTTTTTAGTTTTTTATCTTTCATGGGAGTGGTCAAAAACCTGTGGCTGCTACCAGTGATGATGAGCAGCTTTTGGGGAAGCTTTGAATATGGATTTATAGAAGAAAGAAGTATATTTTATTGGATAATACTTTAGACTTATATAGCTTGCGCTGTGGCAGGGATTTAAGTTGGATCAAAGATAGGGGAGGACATGTGTGAGTTGGATTTGGATTTCTAGATACTTATCAGGATTGACATTTCTTTCCCCCTGGAAACCTGGGCCCAAGAGTGGTATTTGAACCCTGACCCTGCATTCCTGCGGGCTGCTGGCCCTATGGACCAAGGGACTGCCACGTTTTCTTGGGACTGAGCCTCTGAAAGCTGAAGCTCCTGCTAAGTCCCAAAGTCAGAATACCAGTACAGGTTTGAGTATGATTGTACCCAAAGAGGAACTTCTTAACTTGCATAATGGAGGCAGAGAAAGTTCCTCTGTGAACTTCATAAACTTGAAGTACTCTCAGGTAATCAATCAGATTCAGTTATCAGAGAAAAATGCAGGCTTCAGGCCCAACCCCATGAACATAGCCCAAAATCAAGAAAATCAGGTAATCAATTTAGGCATTCCAGCCAATGAGAGAACACCCAGCCAAGGTGCCATTTTGCTGCTCCGGTACCCAAGCGTCCTGGCCACCTGCCTGCATTTTTACCAATATTTTTATGAAGCCCTTATGGAAAATACTAAGTTTGGAGGCGGGATGCTATATATGCCTATAGATTCTGTGCTCAAACCTTATTGCCATTTCTGAATAAAGGTTATGTTATTTTAGCTTACACAGCTATTGCTTATTTTGTATTTGCCATCTACCAAATCAGTACAAGATCTCCTGGCCCTCCTGTCCCTCTGCCTGCAGATTCCTTTCCTCCAGGTGTTTCCTTTGGCCCTGTCCACTTCACGTAATACTCTTTGAAACCTGAATATAAGGACTACACCTCAGAAAAGATACTCAAACTAGATCCTTTGCCCTGCATACAATCTGCAGTTAGATACAACCATCAAGGCCCATGGATATTCTCAATACCCAAATTGTTTAGAGGGAAGTTCAACTATATTTCTTCCTACAAGCTCTTCATGGAGCTGCCTGTGACCCCCAAGCCTATGCCCACCTCCTCACCTGACCTCCCAACTGACCACACTGGCAAGATGTTCAGAATTGTGTACATCACCCTCACAGGGGTGATTGACACTATAATCCTGGCTGCCAGCCTGTGGTCCTGGGTGAGGAAGTCCTTCTCCTACCTTTTTAAGCTAGCTCCTCTCTTGTGGTGGGCTTTACCTGCAAAAAAAACCTGGCCTGAGTTACCCCTGAAAACAATGGGCTGGCCGCCCAAGACTTGATCCCTGACATTATGGCAATCTTTTTTAAACCTGGTACCCTGAGCCCCAAGATGTTGTTATTTCTTTGGGCATCTTGTATGCTTTTGTTATTGATAATCACTTATTACACCTATAAGATGACCATGAGCCTGACCTCTTCCATGTGGAAGAATGCAAACATGAATGACCCCAAGAAACTCAACACTGCTGCTGACACAGCCAAGATTCCCTCTTCTCAAGTGCAAAATGTGATTTTCAACCAATCCCTTTCAAAGGTGGAAATGCCTCATATGGGGAAGCTTAAACTCAAGGAAGCTTGACACGCTATGCCAGTCCTCTGCCTGCCCTTCCAAACCAACACCCCCTCCTACGCCAGTGACACTGAGAAGGTACTTGAGGTTGCTTCCATGCTCTTGGGAGACACCCTAGACTAGTTTGGCAAAGCCACAGCAGAAGACGTGGAATTCTGCTTGAACTATGCCAGGTTTGAGGCAGAATTAATGACCACCAGGGAAGATTGTGATACTAGATATTACGCCCTGAACTCCTTACTAGACATCTGACAAGGTTCCTGAACCATCCAAGCGTATATTGACAAATTCCTCAAACTTAAAGCCTGCACCCAACTTGAGGATGAACTGGCAGCCATCATATTCCATAAGGGGATGAACCCAGCCATGAAGGACATGCTGAAACACCACCCTCCCACTATTGGCTTAGAAGAACTAGTTCCCCTGTGCAAGGGCCTCAGCATGAACCAATAGAATTTCAGTACAGCCCAGCACTGCCAGACCTAAAACCCCACATAAAAAAGAGCAGGGCTAACCCCTGAGGAACTCCAGAGACACTATAGAGAAGGACTTTGCTTCCACTGCCACAAAGCAGGGCATTTGATCAGAGCCTGCCCTAAGAAAAACCCTGCCCCATTTCTTTGGCCCAAATAAATGCTTCCTCCCAGTCTTAAAAGTTTGTCCTAGTATCATTCAACGTTAAAGGAACACTCTGAAGACTTAAGGTGTTCATTGACACAGGAGCAGATGAGAGCTTCATTGATGCTGATCTAGCTCAAGAATTAGGCCTGTCTGCCTCTGAGAACTGCTTACAGATCATCATGGGAAATAGCACAAAAGATAAAGATTACAAACTCAAACAAGAGCTGCCTCTAGTTATAGGGAACAATACTTACCTGTCTTCTCTCATCCTGCTGAAAGGCCTACTGCACCCCCTCATTCTGGGAGATTCCTGGTCTGACAGACATGGCTTCATCCTCAACTACTGGGAACAGAACGTCACCTTGGGAGACAAAGAAAACCTTGACACAGTACCCTTTTGCACTAACCCAGAGGAATTCACCCAAGGACTTATGACCATACAAGTAGAACCCAGTGTGGGGGTCCTACCTGCTTCTCTGGAAAAATGGAGCCATGTTTTCAGCAAGGAAACAACAACCTGTCTCCCTGAACACACAAAGTATGACCACGCCATCAACCTTCTGCCCGGCACCTAGCCCAAACATGGTCCCATCTATAGCTGCAATCACAAAGAGAAGTTGGTAATGAAAGATTACATCAAATACAAGTCCAAGAAAGGATTCATCTGTGTGTCCAAGAGTCCTTGCTTGTCATTGATGCTGTTTGTGGGCAAGAAGGATGGCAGTATGCACCTGTGTGTTAACTACCAGAAACTGAACAATATAACCATAAAGAACTGCTACCCCATTCCTAACGCTTATATTTTGTGATGTGTTGATAGGCACTCAGGTATACTACAAGATTGACCTCTGAGACGTGTTCAATCAAATACAAATCAAGGAAGGCAACAAGTATAAAACAGCATTCAAGACCAGGTATTGTCGTGATCTGAGGTGCAACACAGAGTCACAACAGGAAATCCTAACCTTAGGATTGGATTTGTACTAAGTCTTGGTTAGAATGGCAGGGAAAGCTATGCAATTACCTTGTGGCCCTGAATGAATAATATCTGCTAGACATGGCTAGAGAGGCGCCAAAGTATGTGGAGACACAAAGACAAGAATGTGAATAGAACTTAAATTTTATTGGGTATAAAGATTGGGATTATATACTGTGTAGCTTTACCAAAAAATAATACATATACAGTAGGATCACTTTCCATAAGCATGAGTGGGACAAGTGAGTTGCGCAGAATCAGAAAACCAAACAATTGTATTTCCAAATTTGGAGCCAGCCTCATTTTGAAGGGTAAAAGCAAAAGAAAGGGATTTGTCCTCAAAATAACCCAACAAAGGCAAAATCAAAACATGGTGAATGGTGGCATTCATAACATTGCCCCCTCTAGATTGGCCTTAGGGGGGTGGTACTTGCAGAGACACTTGGCATGCACATGAGCAAACAGTCAATCACTAGAGAGGAGTTTTACAGTATACTCTGGCTCTTGTTTGAAGGACACTTCTAAGGGCCTAATCCACAACAAGTCTAGCTTATGAGCATGTTCTCTGACTCTATGTTGATAGTAAAGAATGTAGTCCCCAATGTTGAACTCAGGCAGGGGAGATCTTCCAGCATTGTCAGGGAAGAGCTCAAGCAGCTTGGTCTTATAGGCAGACGTGTAGGCAGAGGCCTGAATATCAATGATTCAATTGACTATATCTTTGATATGATTATCAGGGTTCATGGCCTTATCAGAGGAGAGTAGGGGGGCCCCCAAGAGCAACAGAGTGGTGGCTTCACAACCATACAACATAGCAAAAGGGGAATACCTGGTGACACAATGATTGCTAAGGTAATAGGCAAAGAGAGCAGTGGGTAAGTATAGATCCCAGTTGGCAGCATCAGAATAAAAAGTTTCCTCATGATAGTATCAAGGGTTTGGATGTACAAGCATTCTGGCTACTACCAACCTACTTAACATCCAGCCATTGCCTGATTTGATGCCCTTCCAATAAAACATTTGACATACTGAGAATGGTAACCAAGCAATATCACATGACTGTCCAAGTATCCAGTGGCTTGAACCCATCTAGCACATGACCAATCCCTAGGTTTGATCCAACTAAATCTCTGCCACAGCCAAGTCTATATAAGTCTAAAGTATTATCCAATAAAATATACTTCTCTTCTTTCTTAATTCCATATTTGAAGCTTCCCCAAAAGGCGCTCCTTATCACTGGTAGCGGCTACAGTTTTTCAACCACACCCATGAGAGAGAAAATGACTGAAAAAAACCTGCTCACCTTTGCTCATGTACTCAATCAGGCCACATCCTAGGAGACCTGGAAAAAGTACTTCTGTGCCCACAATATTGACAAAGATATACCTAGTAGATGCACCGTATTTGAAGGTCTGGTCATGCCCAAAGCATGCACCAAGATAATCCAATACAGTTGCTCTCTTCAACCACAAACAAACGCACAACCACCTATCACAGGTGAAGTTACCAACATCAAATACATTGTTATCAACAAGTTCTTTGGTAAAGAAAAAGAAAATATCATAAACTGGCTAGACCACACAGCCGCAAAACTTTGTGCCAGCCACATCTCCCACAAAAAATGGGTCCAGTAAGCCAGCAAGTGCCTGTACAAGGCCGCAGCTAACTTGTTTGCCACCTGGGTTGGCTCACAAACTGACGACCAGCTTGACAACTTGGAAGAGTTCAAAGCGGACATCACCCACAATTTCTGCATCATCAAATCCTTCCAAGACATCGCAATACAGCTCAGTGATCTTCCTCAGAAGATCACTATCACAGCTTACGCCAATGAATTCAAGAAAAACTGTTGTAAAATCTAAAGCCCAGCACAAGCTGATAATGTAAATACCAGAGCCTCATTCATTAACATAATGAAACCCTCTGTTCCTGCCCTCATCCGCCCAGAGGCAAATACCTCCATACCTGCGCACATTGCAGAAGCCAAGAGCACAGAAAAACACAAAAAATGGAATATGCTGCACACAACGGCAATTGCTCCTCAAACAGCAATGACAGAGAGAACTCCAATGACAACAAACGCCAGAATACCAAACATAAAAATGGTAACTCCAATTGCAATAATGGCAATCACAGCCAAAGCGCAAACTGCTCCTGTCCCAAGAAAGAGGACACTGCCAAAGTTAAAAATGCTTAAATAGCAACCCACTATGAATCTGACCCCACATTCTCTGACCTCAAAGGTCTTGAAACAGAGGAACAGGGAAAAGAGATAAGGGGAACAGGCTTAAGTGCCCCTGTCTCCCCCCAACATGACAAGAAACTGTACCACGGCACAAACTTTGCTGCTTGCATCCCACATGTACTGCAATCCTCTATTTTTATGAAAGTAAAAATTAAAGATCACTCACAACTTTGTGTCTATCCATGCACTTAAAAATAACATACACATAAAACTTTATTTGACTCTGGTGCACAACACACTATGGTTAGAAAACCCTTTGTAGCCAAGTACAAAATACCAGTTGTCAAATCCAACTTCAAGTACGCCAAAATGGCAGACAAATCAAAGGTTCTACTTGAAGGCAAAACAACTCCCTTCAGAATTGACCTCCAAGGCATACAAACGTCAACAAAGGAATTTTCATGATCAACATAAACTACAACATTGTAGCAGGCATGGACTGGTTCATCTGAGTGAACCCCAGCGTATGTTGGAAAATAAAAACCATGACCATCAAATGCAATGGAGTCAATTTTAACATCCTCAAAGAACCCAATGAACTCATCCTAAGGGACACAGTATTTGTACAGGTCATAAACCAAGACAACTCAGAACATCTAACCAAATATAGTACCCTCCACATAATGAGGTACACTGAATTCAATAACATGCAAACAACCAAGATCCAATGCCCAGAACTTGTGGCACTTCTAAATGAATACACCCATATATTCAAGGAAGAACTCACTGAGCTACCCCCCAAACGGGAGGGCAAACATGGCAAAATCTTATTCAAAGTCATGCCCAAACCTGCACCCCTCTACAGACTCTCCCCCATGGAGACACAAACCCTCAAAACCCATATTGAGGAAAACTTAGCTAAAAGCTTCATCCAACCATCAGAATCCCCCTAGGGACAGCATTGTTTTTTGTAATGAAAAGAAAGGCACTCTTTGTCTAGTAACCAACTACAGAGCACTAAATGCAAGCACAGTAAAGAATAAATACCCTCTTCCATTCATAGAGAATCTGTTTGCAAGACTCTCAGGAGCCAAATAATTGACTTCACCTCAGGTTACAACCAAGTTGAAGTAAAGGAAAAGGACATACCAAAAACTGTGTTCAATTTACAATTTGGATCCTTTGAATGTAGAGTAATGAACTTTGGGATGACCAACACTCCTGCAACGTTTGTCACCATGATAAAACAAGCACCAATTGGCTCTCAAATACATTATGCTACCTTGACAATATCATCATATTCTCAAAAACAAAAGAGGAACACCTCATGCATGTCTGCAAGACACTAAATTGACTTGCAAAGCACAAACTTTATGCAAACCCAAGTAAGTGCCAATTTATGGAAAATTAACTCCTTTTCTTGAGCCACATTGTCTCTGATGGTGGCATCAAATCAGATTCAGATAAAATCAAAGCCATAGGCAATATGCAACGCCCCACCTCCGTTAAA
Organism: Entomophthora muscae; assembly: GCA_014839935.2. Classification (NCBI taxonomy): domain Eukaryota; kingdom Fungi; phylum Entomophthoromycota; class Entomophthoromycetes; order Entomophthorales; family Entomophthoraceae; genus Entomophthora; species Entomophthora muscae. Next base: position 67,639 of record QTSX02007369.1, on the reverse strand, counting down.
CAAGTTAGATGCTTTCTTGGTATGATATCTTACCTAAGGAAATACATCAAAGACTGCAGAAAGCTAACCGCACCAATCAATGACTTGACCAAGGGTAATGCCAAAAAGAAATATATCTGGATTCTAGAATGTGCCAAGAATTTCCATTTATTAAAACAAGCTCTGATTGAAGCACCAATCTTGCAATACCCTAATAACAACGGGTGCTACAAGCTTGAGTTGAATGCCAGTGACACCGCCATTGGAACAGTCCTGCACATCTGCCAGCCAGGGCAGCAAGACTTCCTGTCAGTATGTTAAAAAAGCAGAAAACTAACTAATACTGAGCAGAGATACCCAATACACATTAAGGAATTACTAGCAATATACCACGCATGCAAGAAATAGATATGTTACTTAGAAGGACATTAAACGTCTGAGTACTAACTGATCATAAATCCTTAATATATTTCAAAACTCAGAACGCACTTGCACGGCAACAAGCCAATTGTATGCCCCTTCTAGAGCATCTCAATTTGGACATCTAATACAAAAATGGGGCAGAGCTGGTCACAGCTAATGCTCTCTCTAGGCTATGTCAGCCTAGAGAGGATCACCAGGACCACCTGGATCCTGACCGGCCAAACCTGCACAACACTGAGTATAAAACCAAAGTGAAAGACTCCTCAACACATCAACTGACCCATAATACATTAGTAAGGAACAAAAAGTATTTCCATGTATCAAATGGCACTGTATACTGAATTATTAACAACAAACATGTCCCGTACATCCCACTTGCACAAAGAGTTGACACCATACTAAGACTTCACCGCCTACTAGGACAAACAAAGGCTAACAACCTATACCTCACATTAAAAGAGATATTATGGTGGCCTAACCTCAAACAGTATATAGTCAATGTTCTGAAATAGTTCACAGTGTGCAAGAAATACACCAGCACAAAGGCTCCTCAGCCAAAAGTCAACCCAGTATCAGACCCTGAACCATTCAAGGTTTGGGGATTTGTTGTAGTGGGCCTCTTCCCAGAAACAAAAACAAATCAATGTTTCTTAATTGTAGTTATCAACTTTGCCACACGCTGGCCCATCTGCTGGAACAAAGGACTATAAAGCAGAAATCATCAACTGTTTCATTAACAAAGCAATCATAGCCAACTACGGCACTCCAGACTACATCATACCTGATGGAGCAACCAAGTTATCAGGTCACATAGTAAACAACAACTTAAAATCTAAAAACATTGAACACTCCACAACCTCTCTGTACAGGCCACAGGCCAACGGCAGAGTGGAATGCCTCAATGGCAGCCTTATCAGGACCCTAGAGAAAATAATGGATGACAAAGCCAAAGACACATGGCCACTATACGTGAAACATGCATTATTAGTATCCCAAGTCAGCACCAATCAAGGAACAGGCTATTGACCATTTGAGCTAACCTACAGATGCAAACCAGAAATAATCACCTGCAACAAACAGCCCTACATAAAGATCCCCAGGGAAACCTCCCACAGTAGAACAAGCACCAAATCTACAACACATCCGCCTCAAAGCTAAAATAGCAGAAATAAAGAGGCTCAAAACACAAAAGGTAACCTCCACAGAAGAACCACTTCCCATCAACTCCCCTTTCTGGGTTCTAGCTGGCAACAGAAAGAAACTAGACTCAGTACACCAGGGACCAGGAAGAATCATCAAGTACAGACCAGATCACAACACCTATCTAGTAAAATTCCAAGGTGCCAAAACCCCAATTGTCAAGAAATACCACAGAACCCGTCTCCGCCTCTGTAAAGGAGAACACTCAAACAGACTGGTTTCAACTAGTAAACAGCTCCGGGAGCATCAGGCAGCAGCCGTGAAAACAAAGCCCCCTCTTGATGCACCAGATTAATCCCTTAAGGGGGGTGTCAAGGGTCTGGATGTATAAGCATTCTGGATATCACCAACCTACTTAACATCCAGCTATCACCTAATTTGGTGTCCTTCCAATATACCATTTGACATACCAAGAATGGTAACCAAGCAATATCACATGATTGTCCAAGTATCCAGTGGCTCAAACCCATCTTGCACATGACCAATCCCTAGGTTTGATCCAACTAAATCCCCACCACAGTCAAGTCTATATAAGTCTTAAGTATTATCCAATAAAATATACTTCTCTTCTTTCTTAATTCCATATTTGAAGCTTCCCCAAAAGGCGCTCCTTATCAATAGAAACCAGATTTAAGTTTACTGGCTTAACTTCCCCATTGGTGGAAGGATTATAGGGGAAGGGAAAGACTGGTGAGACCCCAAGGCTTGAACAACAGAGGTTACTAACTTGGTGTTGAAGTTAGTCCCATTGTCATACAACAACATTTGAGGGCAACTGTTGCAAAAGAATACATCTTGCAGCAGAAAGGCGGTGTTTGTCTTGGCAGTTATGTCTTTAGTAGGGCGTGCTTCTACCCACTTACTAAAATGATCAACAGCAATTAGGATAAAGCGACAACCAAAGCGGGAGCAAGGGAGAAGTCATACAGTGTCAATACTGACAGTGTGAAATGTGTGTTGAGGGGGGACTAGCTTTAACTTGTGGGCGGCAGCTTGAGGCTGTTAGAGCTGGTAATCATGGCTACTAGCAATAACATCCAGGATCAGCAGGCAAAGATTTTCTCAGAAGTAGTTCTTCTGGAGCCAGGCATAAGTCTTGGCAACGCCTCCATGTCCTGTCTTCTTATGAGCTTGAAGCACCACTGAAAGGCAAAGACTAGGCCTTACATAAGACAAGTAGTGGTCTTGTACTTTCTTGAAAAGCTGATTGTCACAAATGAGTGTGTCTTTGGATAATCTAGAAAGGGCAACCTGGACTTCTTCTGTCTTGTTCTCCCACAAAGAAGGATATCCAATTAGTTCATATAATCTGTCAGCCTCAGCAGGGTAGAGAGCAAGGATGGGCATTCTGGACAGTCCATCATCATTCTGATGTTGAATCCCAGGGTGGTTCAGCACAATGAAGCTGTATTCTTGCAGACGGAGATCCCATCTAGCAAGTTGTCCTTATGGGTCTCTTAAGTTAATGTAACTATTTGAGCAAAGCATGGTCAGTAACCACAGTGGAATGGGGGCCATATACGTAATGGCAGAACTGCTTGACAGCCTGTAACACAGCAAGGCACTCTTTCTCTGTTGCATTGCAATTCTTCTCATGCTTATTCAGGACACAAGAGGTACAAGCTACAGGGTGATCCACACCCCCATCATCCATTTGAGCCATGATGGCTCCAATGGCCAGGTCACTAGCATCAGTATATAGGATGAATTCCTTATTGTAGTCAGGATATACTAAGATAGGGGCCTCCTTAAGTTTTTGCTGGAGGGTCTCAACGGCTTGTTGCTGGCTTGCAGTCCATTTGAAAGAGACATTACACAGCAGCTGGACCAAGGGTTTGCTAGTTGCCGCAAAATTGGGGATGAATTGTCTGTAGTATTCCATCATGCCCAGAAAGACTTGAACTTCTCATAAGTTGGTGGGCGGAAGCATTTTGTTGATGGCCTCAACTTTCTTAGTCATGGAGCAAATTCCAGTCTGAGTCACCTCATGTCCCAAGAATTCAAGGCATTCCTTGAAGAAGGCACACTTAGATGGTTTTAACTTAAGACCAGCTTCTCAAATCTTTATGAATGCTTCCTTGAGATGAGCCAGGTGGTTGATAAAGGTAGCACTAAAGACATTTATATCATCTAAGTACACTAGGATACATAATAGCTTCAAATCACAGAGGATGGAGTCCATGGCTCACTGGAAGGTAGCTGGGGCATTGCAGAGTCCTTGCGGCATGCGTGTAGGCTCAAATAGTCCTTCAGAAGTGATGAGTGCAGCCTTTTGTCTATCCTTGGGAGATAGATCAACTTGCCAGTACCCAGAGGCTAGGTCCATAGCAGAGAAGAACTTGGAGCCCCCAAGGCGGCAGAGAGCATTATCAATGCAAGGTAAGGGGTAGGAATCCTTTTTGGTTAAGGAATTCAGTTATTGGTAGTCCATCACAATACAATGACCTCCATCCTTTTTTTTCAGTATGAGCAAGGGGGAGGCCCATGGACTTTGGGAAGGGGCAAGCAGTCCAGAGTCTAGAAGCTGTTTGAGCTCTTTAGACACCTGAGCATCCTCTATACGGCTGCAGCAATAGGGTTTAGCCAAAAGGGGGAAGTCACCAGTATCAATCTGGTGAATGACACCTTTGGATAGACCATAGTCAGTGCTGTCCTTAGCAAAGATATCTGAAAACTGATCCAGTAGGTCAAGCACCTCTTTATGCTGAACTGGAGACAGCTGCAGGAAATCTTGATCAGTGAACAAGGATAGGACTTGAGGTTTGTCTTCAGGTAAATTAAAATCCTGGAACATGCCAAAGGGATGTAGCAATAGGACGTCATGAGCATTCAACAACTTGCCATAGCCAACAACCTGTCCTATAGACACATTTATGGGGAGAGCAGTTAAGTTGGCAACCAACACTTGAACAGGGTCTTTATGAGAGACATCCAAGATTCCTGGACAGAAATAGGGTTCTTTGCGTCCTAGCAAGGGAGGAGAGTAAGACTCTAGGAACATACGCTCGGGTAGCTCATAAAATATTTGGGAGTCTAGGATAGCGTGAGAGCCAGAGGGAATGGTTACAGCAGAAGTGGCCAAAAGAGGAATCCCTTCAGACGCCAGGCAAGCCATAGGAGGATGCTTCATGTTGGTAGAATGGGTACAGTATTTTAAAGTGAAAACACCTGTGGGATATTCTAAGGCACATGTCTTGAGGCACTTCCCTGGAACTTTAACTGGCTCTTCAAAGATTAAGGGGACCTCATACCCTAATATAGAGAGGTATATGTCCTTTAAGTTGATGATCCCATTATATCCCTTAGGAATTTTATACCAACTAGAAGGCTGTAGCTCTCATTCTCCAAGACAACGGCAGGCGCCGCCAAGAGTAGTTTGCTAAAGCGCATGGGAAGAGCAGAATAAGTTCCTATAGCGCAAGTCATAGATAGCCCAGCTGTGCCATACAACTGGTGATAGTTAAGATCAGGGGCAAGCTTGAGCTTCTTGACAAGCTTTGAGGAGACAACATTAATAGGAGACCCTGTGTCTAAGACAGCCTTAATCTTCACCTTTTGAATGTATATTTCCACATGAGTGGTAGTACAACCAAAGAGAGGGAGGACAGCCAGAATGTCTTGGGCTTCTGCCAGTTCTTTGTCCCACTTTTTGATCATGGATCTTAGGCCTGGTAATTCCTTATAGATCATCTGGAGAGGAAGCAAGACTAAGAAATTTTTGAATACAGTGTCAGCAATCTCAGCAGCTTCCTCAGAAGATTTGACAAGCATGGGAGATCTCTTGGCTTGAGTGAGGTATGGGCAAGAGACAACCTCTTTGGATTCAGTAAGAGGCTTGGCGGTTGTTGTAGTTTTCCCAGAATGTAGCTTATAAGGGACTGCAATAGTTTCAGGGGCAGCCAGGACTGAATACCCATAGGTGTTGGGATCTTTTATATCAGAATTGTCCATGTCAGAGCCATCAGAGATGTTGTGGAATAGCATCAGAATGGGAGGAGCCTCAGTGTCAGCAGGCTCAGAGTCAGCAATGGAGGGGGAATCAAAGAGGACTGGAAAGAATTGTCAATCAAGAGCGTCTCTACCTCTAGATTGACTGCTCTTTTCCTGCCCGCTCTTTGGGATCATCTCCTTCAACACAAGAACTGGTGAAGACTTGGGAATGGTGACCTATCTGTCTACAGTTATGGCAACCCTGGCATTGAGGAGGATTCTGAAAGTTCATGGTAAGGATACACAGGCCACGTGAAGACAAACCAGAGGTAGAGGTGGCACAATTTTCCTGAACAACTGCCCCAGAATGGGTAAGATGCATATCTTGCAACAGTGTCTTTATGCTCTTCACGGAAGAAAGCATAGCTTTATGAATCTTGAAGTGAAGACACAGGAGCTGGTTAACATTGAGGGCTTGCGCACAAGCCATGTATGCTTCATGTGCGTTCAACTGGCGGCTTGTGATCAGTTGTTGTCCTTTCATGTAGAATCTATCTACAATTCAGCTAGGGTCTCCTTTGGCTTGAAAGCAATGTGCATGAAGGTGTCTTTCTTCACTTCTAAACTAAGGTCACCACCAAATTTGTCAATCAGAAGTTGCTTCATATCTTCCCAGGTTTTAATAGTGGGAAGCTCTGGCACTACTACCTCTTGACAGGTCAGATGCAGACATGTTAGAATGAGTTCCTTCTTGACCTCATCTGAGGCTCTTCTCATGGCAGTTTCATAGATAGTTAGGAAAGCTGCAATGGTCAAGGTTTTGGGGTCAAAGACTTGCTTAAAGGTAGGCTTGAAATGTGCTTCTGGAGTTGAACCACCATTGTTGCTATCAAGTATATTTATGCGCGGGGAGAATTCTTCTTTGGATTTGGTAGGGGACTGTCTGGCCCACAGCTGGCAAACACTTTCCTCAAGGGTAGTCAAAGTTTCAGCAGTGCAGATACTTGTTTTATTATCTAGGGTGGTCTGCCGCTCAGTAACATCCAGGTGCTGACCCAGTGCAGTTACTACTGAGGACAGTTCAGCCAGTTGGGATGTAAGAGACAGACCCACCAAAAGGCAAGGGGAAAACCTGTCATTTACTGAATCAATTAACTCACTCATTTCTTGTACATCTTTATCAAGCTCAGAATAGTCTTGTTTCAAATGGTCCACCTCATTGGCTAGAGCTATCAGCTCTCTAGCACAGTGAATTTGGGGGGCTCCTGAAAAGCCAGGGCAACAGCCATCTTCACCAGTAACCCCAGTAGGACTAACAACAATTGCCATCACCTCACGCAAGGTAGCAAGCTCTTGTTGTAAGTCAGCAACCTGGGCTGTCAGAGCAAGCACTTGAGGATCAGGATGAGGGGCTTTGGTAGGGCAATCCTAACTGCAGGTAGATGCTCTTAACTCTTGAATGACATCTCATAGTCTCTGTTCTCTATCTGCTAACTCATCAGATGGAGGAGAAGGTGGGGCATCTGATTTGGAGGTAGATAGTTCATTTACTTGAGTCTGGAGTTTGGTAATGGTAGCAGCAGTAGCAGCCCTTTCTTGATCAAATTCCTTGCCAAGTTCACATAGGCCTTTTGCAGCATAGACTGCTACTTGCTGCAATTGGTCAAAGGAGTAAGCACTGAACTTGTTGAGTTGCTGCACAAGTCATTAAAAATTGGTGAGATAGATGTTTAGAGTGGAATCTACTTGGGCGCGCCAGGGCTGTTTCAACTGGTGAAACTCATGTAAACGCTCTCTGACATACTTGGGGATGGACTGGTGCATGTGTTTGATGGAATTGACCAATCAGGATTGGGAGGTGATAGAGTTGCGCTAATTGTCTGATACTAAGGAAAACAGGGAGTGAATCCACTGCTGGTAGGCCATAAACTGATCCCAGTGATGAGTGACAGCAGCTTGTAGAGATGAAATCTCCTGAATGTGAAGCCCCAACACCATCTGGTGGTGGGCTAAGGCAAGTTGTACAAAATATGACAATAAGTGTTCAGTAGAGCCAGTTTCTGAGAGGCAATGCTGGGGAAATTGTGGAGCTACAATTCATTTGTAGTATTCTACTCAGCTGAACTGAATCTGGAGGCAAGGGATGGCCCCATCACAGGCTAACCCAAGGGCTACTGCCATGACTTGTTCTAAGTCAGGGGTACCCAAAGGGTAGGCCACTAGGCGGGTACCACTCCTGAGGTTCAGCACAGTAGGGACAATAGGTGGGTCAGTGATGTCTTCCTCAATAGAAGGACTGGTAATTTCAGGCAAAGTTGGCTCTTGTAGGGGAGGAGGCAAAGTTCCTGAAAACGTGGTTGCAAAAGGGATAACCAAGGGGCTTACAGCCCCTGTAGTGAGCACCATTTTTGTTGTGATCTGAGGCGCGGCACAGAGTCACAACAAGAAATTCTAACCTTAGGATTGGATTTGTACTAAGTCTTGGTTAGAATGGCAGGGAAGGCTATGCAATTACCTTGTGGCCCTGAATGAATAATGTCTGCTAGGCATGGCTAGAGAGGCTCCAAAGTATGTGCAGACACAAAGACAAGAATGTGAATAGAACTTAAATTTTATTGGGTATAAAGATTGGGATTATATACTGTGTAGCTTACCACAAAACAGTACATGGACATTAGGATCACTTGCCACAAGCATGAGTGGGGCAAGTGAGTTGCGCAGAATCAGGAAACCAAACAATTGTATTTCCCAATTCAGAGCCAGCCTCATTTTGAAGGGCAAAAGCAAAAGAGAGGGATTTGTCCTCAAAATAACCCAACAAAGGCAAAATCAAAGCATGGTGAATGGCAGCATTCACAACAGGTATGAACTCTACAAATACCTGGTGATGCTGTTTGGACTATGTAACACCCCCAGTACCTTCCAGCGCATGATTAATACAGTCCTGGGCAAATACCTAGACCAGTTCTGTGTGGCCTACCTTGACAACATCCTCATCTATATTAAGACCCATAAAGAGCACCTACTACACCTGGACCTAATCCTGAGCAAACTCTCATAAGCCAATCTACACACAAAACTCAATAAATATGAATTCTTCTAGCCAGAGGTGGAATTCCTGGGTTACGTTGTGAAGACTGGAGGATTTGTGATGGTCCAGGATAAGGTGGATACCTTAACCTCCTGGCCTATCCCCACATGCTGGAAAGAGGTCAGAAGCTTCCTGGGGTTAGCAAACTATTGCAGAGACTTCATGAAAAAGTTCCTCTACAACACTGCCACTGACCAGGACCTTCTTGGACAAGGTCTAGTTTTTTTGGACTGATGAATGCACTTCCGTGTTTGAACTCCTGAAAAAGGCATTCACATCTGCCCTTTTCCTTGCCATTCCTGACCCGTCTAAACCTTTTGTGCTCAAGACAGATGCTGTCAGGGAGCCAGTCATAGGAAGAGGTATTGGGCGGCTTGGGGTGAGGTGCAGCCAAGCCAGCGGGTAAGGCCCACCATAGAATGGGTGCTAACTTGATAATGTAAGAGGTGGATTGCCTGAGCAAGGACCAGGGTCCAGAATTGGGGACCATGGAATCCACCAACCCTGTTAAAGTAATACAAAGTACTCCAAACAGTTGGGTAGAGGTGGTCTTGGCAGCAGCAGGGGGTTTCAGTGGGTGGTCCATTCTAGGGGTTAAGGGCGGAGTCATGGGAACAAAGTACGCTGGTAGGTAGTTGTACTTGTCTTTGAGCAATAAGGGCGGTATCTTGATCCTTTTCCCTTTGTGTCCTATATAGTTGGTACTTCTAGTCCTTGCCAAGGGGTCGGCAATGAGAATGGTTTCCAAGTTGTACTTGGAATAGGCCAGGTTGGGGGGTATTCAGTAACGTGCACAGGTCTTAAGGGGGATCCTGGGGGACAGTATAATGCCTGAGGCAGTTTGGCAGGTTGGTCTCTGGAGGGGGCAGCAGCCTGGTAGTCTACTTGACCAGAATTAAGATAGAAGATCACTAAGACTAGATAGGGTAAGATTTGTTTGAACCAAAGGTTCATAAAACTTTATTATCAAAAATAACAATATGGTCATCACCATACTGCTGGGGTTTTTATACCATGGGACTTTGCTTCTTCAATTTTTGCAGGGTTCAGGCTTGCAGACAAGGCACTGGCGGGGCATGGATCTTGGCTTGGAGTCTTGAGGGCGGCAGATCCAGGTTGTTCCTTCTCTGGTAAATAGAAGCGGCAATGCTTTGTTCTGCCGCCACTGTTCACTATGTCAGCTGAGTAGTTCAATTGTACTACCCCTTCTGGACAGAAGGCTGGCAGTTGCTGGTGGTCATTAGCAGAGTTAAAAATAGATTTTGTTTTAACCTCCTTAAGGCAAGCTGCAACCTCTGCATAGGTTTGGATCTTTGATAGCTCAAGGTTGGCATCAATCTGGTGACCATTTGGGGAATTTTCCTTGGGAGACTGGCGGGTCTCAGAGTAACTCGTTAACTTGGGTTTGCAATTTAACAAGTAGGCAGTCTCCTGTCCACTTTGTGTGACTTGAGTAGTCTTTGGAGGGTCAGGGTTTGATTCCAGGGTTTCCAACGTTGGTTTCAAAACTCCAGTATTGGTGTTAGGCAGGTTGGCAGTAGGTCCTTCCCCAACCTCTGTTAGCCAGGTTACATCTCCTTTGCAGGTATGGGTCTTCATTGGCACCAGTTTGGCAGCAGACTGGCAACTATTCAGGGAATTCTCCATAGCAGGCTGGCGGGTTGCAAGGTAATTTAACAATTTGAGCCTGTGATTTAATGGATTAGTGGGTCTTGGTCTGTCCTGGAGGGTTTGATCCGCCTTCAGGGAACTGGGGTTTGACTCTTGGGTTTTCAATACAAGTATTTAAATGTCATTCATGACAGATGTGTCCAACTTTGAGGTAGGTGGGGTCCTCCTTCAGGAGAAAGGGGATAGTATTCTACATCCTGTAGCATATTACTCCAAGAAGATGCTGCCTGCCAAAGTAAACTACCCAATATATGACAAGGAGATTCTAGCCTTAATGAAGACATTGAAGCATTGGTGCAGATACTTATGCAATGCTGAACATCTGGTAAAGGTCCTGACAGACCACAAGAACTTGGTTTACTTCTTTAAACCACACCAGCTTAACCAACAACAAGCAAGATGGGCCTTAGAACTGGCTGACTACACTTTGATCATAGACTACAAGCCAGGATAGGTGAACATGGTACCTGACGCCCTAGGAAACTGCCAGAATTAACTCATTATGCAAGTTGACTCACTGAATGTCAACAATTTGTCAACATTCAGTAAGTTGACATTATTTTAGTATTTATCTGCCAGAATTGGGCACTTCCAAAACTAAGCTAATTTTTTATAGTGAATTATTAAGTCAGAATTGCAAAATTAAAAAGTAACAGACATAATGTTGACACCATTTAAACAAAGGCTTAATTTTAAGCCAGAAAACTAATATAATTTACTATGAAAATGTAAGTTTCTTTGTACTTTCACATTAAGGTCAACTATAGTAAGTAATATCTGGATGTCAACCCCAAATAAGAATCCATGAGTTTCTTAATAAATTATACAATATTCTAAAAATAACTATTTTTTATATTTTATACTACTGTTTTTATTAAATAAATAATAAGATAAGCATTGAACAAATACATATGCCAACTTTCAGAGCATTCTTTGTATTATTTAGATATTTACTGTTATTTAAAACTCACTGGATAAACTATAGCTTATTTCTGGAAGTCCACTTAAACCAAAAAACTCATATTTTAAAACTAGAATTTATATATGTAATCATAATGTCAACTTTGTGTCAAATTGATGTGTTGCCTAAATTGCAACAAAGGGGTTTGTATAAGCAAACAAAGTGACATAATTTAAGCAAGATTTAATAGGAGAGTTACTATAAAAGAACGCTGACTGCCTGAATGTTGACACCTTCACTTATTTATTAGTAAAACACTGCCGCTTAACAAAAAGCAGACATACAATGGTATGATAATTCAGGCCAAAGTACCAAGGGCTGTACTTTAGACTTCCCTCTACAATCCCTATCATTATAGTTTTCATAAGTTACATATGCAAATCTTTAAAAATTTTAAATTTAAAAATAATCAATTTTGGCCTTAAAAAACCAACTCTGGAAAATATTAACCAAGCTTTATAAGTGATTTACATAGAGTTTTTCTACTTTAATGCTGACTGTCAGTATGTTGACAGTCAAAATTAAAGTGTTTTTTATGCTGACAAACTAAATTAAATATTTTTGACTATTGTGACTACCAGAATGTCAACTTTTTATTTAAACATGGGTTTTTTCTATTCTTTACTAATAAACTAGCTCTAAAATTACTTTTCATACTTTTATAAACTATTTAATTCATAATGAAAAATAAAACAAGTGATTATTATTTAATTTTATTCATGTTTCACATGATTATTCTTACTTTATGAACTCTACTCTAATTATTGTAGGACAAATCTTCCAAGAAGCCACAAAATAACTCCAAGTCAACCAAGAAAGTACCCAAAGCCTCTGGAAAGGCCCAAAGTCCCTACCCCAACAAAAAACCAGCCAAAGAGCCCTCAAAAAAACAGAAGACAAAGGAGAAGACCCCAGACCCTGAAAGCAAAGAGCCCTCCCCTTCCCCCCCTCCTCTTTTCCAAGCTGGTATCAATCAGAAGGAGATGAGGTTCCACTAAACAAGAAAGGAAGAAAGAACATACCCAAGAGTCCAGAACCTCAGTCAAGCCCAGATGAATCACAAGGTCAAGCCCCAAGGAATCAAGCTCATCCCAGTCCAAGAAGCGCAAGAATCCAACTCCAGATAATTTCCCTCCACCACCCAACAAATCTGCACCTCCATCCTCCTCACCAAGTATCAATAAAGAAGATCCTGATGATTACCTATCTGACTATCATCAATCACCAATTGGCCCATGGGATCCCCTAAAGGTTCACAATATATGTAATGTCAAAGGAGAGTTTAAGCTTCCAAAGAAGTTCCCTTGGTTTTTCCCTCTAATGTCTGTCAAAGGAGGTGCAAGTTTAGTCTGTGATGGCTATGTTTTCAATTGCAACAATCAGAAGAGAGCAGGAAGAAGCAATCATTATGTATGTGAAGATAGAAGCTGCGCTGCCAGGATCAATACAGAAGGATGGGATAAAGTCACTAGTAAAAAAGGAGAGCACACATGCAATGCTCCAATAAATCTTATTGAAAAGCTTCTAAAGTGGTACCTCTACCAAATGGTCCCAGTCTCCAAAGACGTCAAGGCTTCTGATCTGGCAGTTAAGGCCACCACACACCTAAGTAATAATAACCTGAAGCTCATCCCTGACTTTGACCAGTTAGTGAAGTACATATGTGACAAACGCCGTGATCTATTCCCCCATAAGAAATCTGCCATGGTCCAAGGAGAGTTAGTCTTGACAGAGGAGTTAAAGATGTTCAATGGTGATGAGGTATTCCTTTTAAATGATGATGAGCCTACATCAGAGGCAAGAACTATATGCCATGCAACACAATAGAACCTGGAGCAGTTAAGAGATTCAGAGACCTGGTTATGTGACAGTACCTTTGCAGTATGTCCCCACCTTTTTTACCAACTATGGGCTGTACATTCCCTTATTGAAGGCAAGGTGCTCCCATTTGCCTACTTTTTGCTTCCTGGGGCAACAGAAGAGATATACACAAAGGTCTTTAAAATCCTTCAGGAGGGCATCAAAGCCCTACCCAGTAATAGAAAGAGTCACCCTGGCCATAACACTAGAGCCAATCCAGATGATGATGAAAAGGATGAAACCACCCTTGCTGCATAAAAAGAAGCTCATGATAAAGCACTTGGACCCTCAACTATAATCATGGACTATGAAACTGCCCAGTATAACACTTTTGTAAATACCTTTGATGGAGAGGTCCAGGGGTGTTTTTTCCATTATTGATAGGCTGCCAACAGGCAACTAAAGGGTCTACCTGAGCTCAGCAAGCTCCACCGTCTAGATACATCAGGAAAGTGCAAGTTCTTAATTCAGCAGTTTGTAGCACTAGCCTTTGTAAAGCCAGAGCATACTGGACAAGCCTTTGGCCTCATATGCCAGGATCCATATACCAAGAAACATGATGGTACCTTCTACCCTTTCATTGAATATTATGAACCACAGTGGATTGGACGTAAGGTCACTAAGCGCTGGAGCAAGCCCAGAGTCAAAGCCAACTGGAACTGCTATCAGGAAGTTCTTAAGGATGAGATGAAAACTACTTCATCTTTGGAGGGCTGGCATAAGCATATCAAGTCCCCCTTTGGAATCAAGCCCAGATACAACACCTTCTATGAGCACCTCAAAGTCCAACAGGGGAAGACTGCTGCATCCATCAGAGATATTGAGAACCGCCCATCTAAGAAGAAGAGAACCACCAAAGAGAAACAGTATCAAGAGAAGATCAAGGACGTTGTCAAGGCTAAATATAAGCTTTTAGAGATTGGGTAATACATCAAGAAGATTGCCAAAGTTCTTGAATGGCAACCAGGTGATCACAGTCTAGCTTTCAAGTAAATTTATTGAGTATTGCCTAATTTTTTATATAGTTATTATATATTAAGTATAATATTTTTAAATAAATAGTTATTATAAATAACTCATTAATAATTTATGATACTGTTTTTATAAAATCATTGATTTTCTATTGATAGTTTGATGCTTTAGACTGTATTACATGACCTATATTGGTATTTTACTAGTAAATTATATGTTTTTTGTAGTTTTCAATATAGAAAAAACTTTATATTACTGTTTCTTATTGTTATATTTTGCTATAATATGTAACTTTTTATGTAGTATCTTTTTGTGTATTGCATTTTTTTGTTTTTATAAGTGGGAAAAGTTTCATTATAGTAAAGATAGCTAATTCCATAGTAAAATAAGATAAAAGAATGTATTTTTATGAATTTTTTTAATTGTCATGTATGATTTTTTATGGACTTTTTAAATCTATATTGTCACATTACCCCAAAAAATATCTTGAAGCTTAATTTTTATTAAGTAAAATGTTCAGGAAACAGGTTTCTGCTTATTAAAAAAGTGTCAACATTTAGTAGTCTGCATGAGTTAAAACTTGATTCTGAATTTTTAATGCTGTCAACATTAAAGTATTTTTAATTCTGATTATTGACATATAGTAAGTCAACTTTCAGAATGAGTTAATTATTGCAGTTACCATGCCCTAAGTAGAAGAACTGGTCTGGTGCCTACCCACATAGAAGCTTGCAACCACAGCAGCCAAGTCCTCTTAGATCCAGTGAGTCTAGGCATCCACCGGGGATTAATAAAAATCAGAGCCAGAAAACCAGAAGTACTAAGGGCCCAAACACTCAATTAATTCACCAAAATCATGATATCTGACCTCTCCTTATCCTTGGATAGCACCCACTACCAAAAAGACTACTCATTGAAGGGAACAACGCTAATGCTTCACAACAGGATCTTTGTACCAGAAGGGGACATCAGAACCAACTTCTTGAGAGACTATCACAATTATGAGATGGATGGACACCCAGGTAGGCTCAAGACCCTCTGGAGCATCAGAAGGAACTTTTCTTGGCCAAAAATGTGTCAAGACGTAAGCGCGTACCTGAAAGGGTGTGAGACCCGTGGGCAGACCAAAACTTGCAGAAACAAAACCTGAAGGACTTCTAAGACCACTAGACATACCAGCAGGACCCTGGAGATCTGCTTCCGTGGACTAAATTGTGGAACTGCCCACATCTCTCTCCTTTAATACAATCCTGGTCATGGTAGACTGCTTCATCAAGATGGCATACTTTGTACTAACTACCACCCATTGCCCGGCAGCAGAGACAGCTCAACACTTCCATGACTGCATCCTCACTCAACACGGGACACCTGAGGAAATCATCACAGACAGAGGATCCCAATTCACTTCAAACTGCTGGACACAGGTGATAAAAGACTTGGGAATCAAGCAACATGTATCTACCTCTTACCACCCACAGACAGACAGCCAAACTGAAAGAGTGAACCAGATTCTTGATTAATAACTTCAATGCTATAACAATGCTGATCAGGATAATTGGGCCAAAATGCTCCCCATGGCCCAGTTTTCCTACAACAGTAAAGAACACACCTCCTTTGGCATGTCCCTGTTCAAAGCCAACTCATGGGTTCAATCCCACCTGTGATCCCAAGATTGGCAGGAAGGAAACTAACACTACTAGACTCTCCTGGATTGAACAAATCCACAACACAAAAAACATACTTAACCAACCTTCACCGTGCAGTGCAGTGCAAACATACAAAGCCTTTGCCAACTGCAAAAAAACTCCAGGCCATCCCTTTCAAGTTGGAGATGAAGTATACCTGGACTCTCAGAGTGTACCCCTACATGTGCCCTGTAGGAAGTTAGCCTAAAGAAGAAGTGGCCCCCACAAGATAACCAAACTAGTTGGAGAGGTTGTTTTCAAACTGAAACTACCCCCCTCTTGGAAGATTCATGATGTGTTTCACTGCTCCCTGTTGTTTAAAAAGAAGGGAACTTGATCCACCACCAACAGCTCAAGATAGCCCCCCCACCCATCCAAACAGGCTGCTCCAAGGAATATGAAGTCAAATACATACACTTCAACAGAACCCACTACCAAAAACCCCAGAACTACGTCAAATAAAAAGGAGACCTGCTAGAGTAAAGTACTTGGGAACCACTGAGCAACCTAGCTAATGCCTAAGAAGCTGTCAGACTCTACCTGAACAAGAAGAACTGAAAGAAAGGGCTCTTGAGGGAATAAGGGGATGGTGTCAGGATTGACAGTTCTTTCCCCCTGGAAACCCAGGCCCAAGAGTGGGATTTGAACCCTGACCCTGCATTCCTGCGGGCTACCTGCCCTATGGACCAAGGGACCGCCTACCTGCATTCTCTTGGGACTGAGCCTCTGCAAGCTGAAGCTCCTGCTAAGTCCCAAAGTCAGAATACCAGCGCTTTCTTGACCATGGTGGTACCCAAGGAGGAGCTTCTCAAATTGCCTATTGAAGGCATAGAAAGTTCCTCTGTGAACTTCATTAACTTGAAGTCCTCTTGGGTAACCAATCAAATTCAGTTATCAAAGGAAAACACAGGCTTTAGGCCTGACCCTGTGATCACAGCCCAAAATCAAGAAAATTAAGTGACCAATTTGAACATTCCAACCAATGAGAGAAAACCCAGCCAAGGTGCCATTTTGCTGCTCCTACACCCAGCCTCCTGGATACCTGCCTGCATTTTTGCCAATATTTTGATGAAGTCCTTATGGAAAATACAAAGTTTGGAGGCGGAATGCTATATATGCCTATAAATTCTATGCTCAAACCCTATTGCCATTTTTGAATAAAGGTTATGTTATTTTGGCTTACACAGCTACTGCCTTATTTTTTATTTGCCATCTACCAAATCATTACAAGATCTCCCAGCCTTCCTGTCTCTCTACCTGCAGATTCCTTTCCTCCAGGTGTTCCCTTTGGCCCTGTTCACTTCACGTAATACTCTTTGAAACCTGAATATAAGGACTACACCCCAGAAAAGATACTCAAACTAGATCCTTTGCCCTGCATACAATCTGCAGTTAGATACAACCATCAAGGCCTGTGGATGTTCTCAACATCCAAATTGTTTAGAGGGAAGTTCAACTATCTTCCTTCCTACAAGCTCTGCATGAAACTGCCTATGACCCCCAAGCCTATGCCCACCTCCTCACCTGACCTCCCAACTGACCACTCTGGCAAGATGTTCAGGATTGTGTACATCACCCTCACAGGGGTGATTGACACTATAATCCTGGCTGCCAGCTTGTGGTCCTGGGTGGGGAAGTCCTTCCCCTACCTTTTTAAGTTAGCTGTCTCTTGTGGTGGGCTTTATCTGCAAAAAACCCTGGCCTGATTTACCCCTGAAAACAACAGGACATCTGCCCAATACTGGATCCCTGACAATACTTAGAAAAGTCATGTGATATTAGTTTGTTGCCCTTTCCAGAATGTTAAAGTAAATATTGGATTGGCACCAAACCAGGCAATGACTTGGTGTTAAGTGTGTTGGCAACAGCCAGAATACCAGTTCATCCAGATCCTTGACACTATCATTGATAGTTAGGTATAGAGAGGAACAGACCATTGACAGAGTAAGCTCTAAATTATCAACTCAACTTTCCAAAGAAAAAGGTAAAGGGGAAGATGTTCCAGGGGCTCCAGGAGGACCAGGGGGACCAGTGGGGCCATCAGAACTAGGAGGGCCAGGAAGCCCATTTTTTCCAGAGGGTCCAGGTGACCCAGACAGCCCACTAATGTTGGATGATCTTACTATCAAGGCTTGTTATTGGGCTTTCTCTATGTTAGTCTGTAGAGATTTAAAGAGTTTATAGCAAGAAGTACATTGAGGTTTAACAATGTTCTTGTTGACTGCTTTATTATGTTATTCTGGATTTGGGTGGTCTAATAAGTCTCAGGAGAGACATATTAAATCATTCTTTGTTTGATCTTCTGGGTCATTCAATTTACTTCTCCTGACACATGAAGACAAGTGAAGTTTTCTGAACCATAATCTACAAGTTATAGTCTAGAGTGAATGTTCTCCATAGTTTTACATGAATCAATAATGGCAATTCAATTATTATTTCCAAACACCAAATATTCTTGTTGTAGCTGTTGGATAAAATAATGTAGTTGAGTGAAGAGGCCTAGATGTTAATGAATTTTGGAATGATACGTGGCCACCAGCTGTACCAAACAGCAAATAATGTAATGGACAAACTGTTATAGATATTGATCAGTAAAAGAGAGTCCTACTGCAGAGGTAGGTAATTGAGCAGTGACATATAGGTCTTGCATGGTGGAAGCAACTGCAGAAGCTTGAGCTCTTTGTGATATAGTGTCAGGGGTGATTTCTCCTTGCAAGAATTTTACTACAGTGGCAGCTATGTTTTAGGTGACAATATAGTAATTGTCAATAATAACCAGGGGGATATCTTGAATGATCCTGCCATTAATGGGTACAAGAGCAAGGGGAGTAATACTGGGCTCTGTATCACTATTAGAAAGCATCCAGTTGCTGATCCCTCCATTTCCCTTGGAAGAGGAATTAAGGTTGGGACCCATTTGGGTTATTTGGAAGAATATCTGGCAGGGAGCACCAGTTGTTGTATTCTTTCATGATGTAGCAAGAAGGGGATTACTTCAACAAATATTGAGCCAGCTCTTCAAAAGAACTGAAATGTTGACAAAGCTGGAGAGGGCAACTGCTATTGTTTGCTAGCATTAAAACAATGGCTGCAACCTAAACACAGAATCTATTAGCCTGGGGTTTGGTGTTGGTGAATATCTTTTAAATTGAGGTTAAATCACTTAAAATCCAAAAGGATCCCACACAAAATTATTTACTTCAAGAAAGATAATGATAGGTTTATTGATAATAAAAAGGTAAGGTATTTATAACCTTAAGCAGCTTGTGTGATATCAAAGTATATCTTGATGCGTCCACACTATTCTCTGAAGCTTGGATTGGAGGTTTTGACACCTTTGAGGAATCAGGCGCCTTTTTATTGCTTGAAAGTGGAGCTGATTTCACCAGACTAGCTTTGGAAGAAACTATTTTATCCATAATTCTAGATTGTGTGATACTCATTCCATCTGGCTCAGCCGTAGAAGATAAGTTTGACTTATTTGCAGAGTCAAGAGATTTACCCAAAGACTCAGATTGTATTGACTCTCTGACAGCACTCTTATCAGACGTTCAGGTTATACATAGATAAAATATTTCAAATCCTAAACAGAACGTTACCTGGATAAGCCTCATGACTGCAATGATGTACATGGATTATATGTGGCTTCTCATGATACTATATAATACTGTATATTAATATCAAATAAACTATCATTATCATATCAATTTCCTCCTTTATCTTGTTTTATATACTTCCCAGAAGTATACACTTGACATAAACTTGTTTTTTTAGTTTAATTTTCTATTAATAACTTTACATATAAATTAACTCTTAATTTGGTGTTTAGACAAGCAGAATTATTAGTAGGAGTCAAATTACAGGGTCTTCAATTTCATTTTTTGGTCTTTCACCCCTGAATTACTGGAGCATGAATATATTCCATCAATTTTTTTCTGTTGACTGATTTTCAGTCAAATTTGTTCTAACTATAATTTTCTTCATATGCAATTTTTTTACTTTACAACAATAAAAAGATCTACAATACAAAATAAATAAGCTATTTCATATAAAAAGTTTTATTTAAAACTTGCAATGTTCTTATTTTGTTTTCTAGCAGTGTCAGGGCCCAGAATGGGCCAGATAGCCCCTATGTTGCTTAGGTTTATTACCTGCAATCAAGGGATTGTGCAACCAAACAATTGTGTCATTGATCATGCAGATTAACCAAAAGGAAATTTTAATTTTAAGTAGGGAATTAAACCCTGGTCAAAGCCAAACCTGAGGGCAATTTGAAACCGTCCCAAAGCCAGGCAAAAAGATTTTAATTGGCCCACACCCTCTGAAACCCAGAAATGGGGACTTGGGTTACCAAATGGCCTAAAATTCCCCTGCCAGCTTCCCCAGGGCAAAAACAATGAAAGAATCCATCTAACTGGCAAATCAGGAGTCACCAATAGAACCCAAATTGAGAATAATTCATTGACAGCCAATAAAGTGTTGCCAGTAAGTACAATTGCAGTTTCCCAGCAGGATATAGCTGGTAATACTGAAACCCTTTACCTTGTTGACATCTTCATTTAATAAACTTTTGTTGGTTAATGCACACTATCATTTATACTTTACAGGGGTTTATTAAATTATCACAAATTTTATACTGCTGGTGCTATCAAACAGAGAGTATTTCCAGTACCAACGCCAGCGCTGGGAAATGGAGCAACTTCTAGCTGCTTCTAACCAACCACTGCCAGCCTATTCCCTATCTCCCAGAGTGCTGGACCAAGAACTAATTCCTTCTCCTACATCCCATCTCTTCTTTCCTGGTGTCCCTCTGCTCTGCCAACTTTCCCAGTCAAGCCAGACCATGAGCGCCACTGCAGGAGAATTCACCCTTGTTCCTTCCACATCATCATATGATTACAGCAAGCTTGGGTTTGCCTACTTGACCATGCTGAGGCTCACTGAGTAAGTGATTTCCCACATGAGAGTGTGGCTTTCTTGGGCCACAGCTGCCAATTATGTGATGTGGATGGCCCCCATCATATACTGGGCCTTCTGGGTTTGACCCTTCCCCATGACTGAAGGTTCCCCCAGGAGCAACCCAGGCCATGACAAGCAGTGAAATTTAATTTAATTAACTTTTAAAAAAGGTAAAATATTTAAAATTAAGCCTCCTAAATACAAAAAAAATAAAAAAATACATATGAAGAAAATTATAGGCAGATCAAATTTGACTGAAAATCAGTCTACAGAATATCTTCCTGCCCCAAATTACCAGTGAAAGGTAACTTAAATATCTTATGTGATGATTTATTCTGGTTTAAAAACTGATAGTTGACTCCCTGGAAGTCAAATTTACCACAGCTACCTTTAAGCATAGTAAACATAATATAAAATTGGATGTGTATAAGTTGGTTTGTTTACTTTTCAAGATCCCAAACTTATTGTGTGATTTTGGTGTTATATGCTTGATATGTGTGTTATGCATTTGATTTACTCATTAACACTGTATCTATATTGATATAGATCAAATCTAGTGATGAAAATTATATTTTATATATGTGCACCTTTAGTTTTCTCTGAGCCAACTTTGGTTTGTCCATATCAATAGCTCTGAAAAACTACAACACATCTAATAATGATATATTTTATAAGGGTTAAATCAAAAGCTGAGATAGAGAAGAGGCTAGGTGATGGTTTTATGTTTCAAAAAGATAGTATATCTTTTACTATAGCTTTTATTATAAAAGTTCAAGCTAATGAAAAGATACTAGTTCTATTTATATATTGCTTTTGGAAATCAATTGCTAGCTTTATTGTGTCTTTCTTGATTAAAAGCTTGGCTTGAGTGATAAAAGTGTATTTTGTTTTTGATATTAGAATTGATATTAGATTTATTATTTTATCATTGCTTTATTACATTGACAAATACAGATAAATAACCTTATAAAGAAATTTTAATTAAGTTTTAATTAATACTTGTTCAATAATATTACACATTTTCTCCGCAAGGGGGGGGTAAATACCACATCGGAACCCTAATAAAATTTGCGTTCCCACAAAAACAAAATATCTGAAGGGGGTATAGCTCAATCTTATGAGAGAGAAATTGCGCTCTCTAGTTGAAAAGGACCTTGCTTAAAACTTTATATGGGGTACGCTGTACCCAGAGCCCTAAGCATTTGAAAGAGATAAAAATAAATATATGATATACTGTGAAGGTATCAAATAGAAGGACCACCAAGTCCTGACACCTCTTTAGCCCAATCATTTCTTATTCCCCATCCCCTGTCTTTTGGCCACTTTTTTGAAAACCAAAATATTTTATTGGAGCCCCTGTCTCTTGGCCACGTCCCTTTTAACGGTGTCTTGAACTCCTTATATAATCAAGTTTCTCTCTTCCCCTAAAAAGGGGGTATAGCTCAGTGGTAGAGCAATCGACTGCAGATCGATAGGTCTCTGGTTCAAGTCCGGGTGCCCCCTTGTAATGTATTTTTGTTTAAAGAGTATTAAAAGGAATATTGTATGTTGTTTTGGTTATTATTGATTTAAAAATTTGGTCTTTGTATATAGTAAATATATTTTATATCACAAAGTTCTTAAAATTTTATATGTTTACCATTAATAGTTTTACAATGTTTCCAGCTATATTATTACAATCAGATTATATGTCTACTTAATAATATACATAAGTAGATTGTCGTTAAGTAACTTTTGCCACCAATAGATATATAGTATTCTCCAATGAGCACAACAAGTAAGAAAGTACAAAATGATTAAACCATTCTCAATTCATCAAGCTCTCGTCATAATTTAAACCTATTATGATATAAAACTAATTTATACCAGGAAAAGATTTTGAGGTAGATGCTCACTTTTGACAAATTCAGTGGTAATGAAATTGAACTTAGCGAGACTCATTGTTATATAAGACAAATTTATGTAAGGGATTTTTGTGGTTCTATTTTTAAAATTTTAGATATAACCCCCAAATTAAATATAAAAAAGACTGTATTAATACACCACTTCCCTTTTCTTTAATGAATCATTATACACTTATTTTTAATACATTGGTTTTATAATTTGTTGAGATAAACAAAACCATCTCAGTCTAAAAACGAAATCAAAGTGGGTCCTAATCTATTGTAATTTAATATAACCTCCTTGATTTTCAATTTCGTTTCTAGACTGTGTTGCTTTCGTTTTTAGGCTGAGATGGTTTCGTTTATCTCAACAAATTATAAAACTAATGTATTCTATTATTATTTCATATTTTATATCAAAAAGATACAACGAAAGCACAATAAGACATTATTCAGATTAATATATATTTTTGGAAAAAAATAATGCTTTAATTAATACTCCAAATATACAGTCTACGTGTAGCTATTAATATATATATAAGTATCAATCATTATCACAACTAAAAAGCTATTTAATAACTTTTAACTGTCAAAGATAATGAATTTTACCTTACACCAGGCGACCTTTTAAGAAAAAAAGAAGGAAGTACAGCAACCAAAACCTGAGTTGATTTACAGTATTTACCTAAAGGAATAAGTGATTCATTATTAAAAGCTGTTTTAACAATATTTCAATGATATAAGCTTTCTAAAAAGTAACATCAATGATAAGCCAATTTTAAAATATCTACATTTACAATGTCTATTTACTTCTCACAACAACCCCTGGAAAAAATTGAAACAAGATATGTTATTCTGAAAAGGGCTTACTAAAATCACTAAAATTTATATAGTTGAATATTTTTAACACATATTGAAAACTCAAACATCCAGGTTTTTTTTGATGATGACATCAGGCAAGCCACTTGATTTGTTCAAATCTATTTTAACATTAGAAAACTAAATAATAGATATATATTTTCATGAGAGAAAAAGAATCACAAACATGCCACAGTTAATCTTTTTAATATGTAAGATTTGGATATCATGATAGGCAAAATGTGTCCAAGATAAAGCTTCTTCCACAAATATTATTGTAATAGACCTAAGTTTATTATTATCAGATACCTCAGGAAAACTAATAACCCAACATAGGTTATTTCTATCTGAGGACACTTGACCTGCTGGTTGCCAAATTTTTAAAAATTATGATATCATTGAACCCAAGTACAATTTAGAATTCTCAACAACTGAAAATATTCTGCTCATCCAATAAGAAGCCAAGAAAACCCCCCTTTACTCCCTAAAATAACTTAAAACTTCCTCTCATACCACTCTAAAAGATTGTTTAAGATAGCTTTATTATCCTAAAAATAAAGAAAGTTCCAAAAATCCTTGTTTATTTTAGCCTGTCAGCCTCATTATTTAAAAAACTGATAACTGCTATGGTGCAGTTGGTCTCCAATTCCTTGGATGTCTGTCACAATTGACAAACTCCTATTAACAATGCATGTGAGGAATCCCAACTATGGGATTCAAACCCTGAAACCCTGCAGGCCGCCAGCCTGCAGGCCCAGCTACCTGGCTACCCACGTTTTTTTTGGGCTTGAACCAGAAACAAACTTGATTTCAGGGAATTCCAAAGACCTACCAACTTGGAGCCACCTACACTGAAGCCCTGCTTGAAAAAGGATCCTGTTAGCTCTGCCAATAAGAGCGCTGATGTCAGGAATGTTCTTTCAGAACCTACTGACAACAATTTACCTCTTGGGACATCAACAGAAATGCCCCCTTCTCTGGGGTTAATTGGGTCTCCTAAAATGGTTGGGTCAGTTATTAGCTACTGTTCTATTTTACCTGAAATTGTTGGTTTCAATATAGCCTTAGACAAAGGAAATTCAACACCAGTATTGGAACCCGGGTCTTCTGCTGTTTGTGTCAACTTTGGAATTGATAAAAACGTTAGTTTAGTTAATAACAAATTGTTACCTTCAATTAGCAAATCCAGCCAATCAGCAATTGCACCAATCCATTTGATTGATCCTCTTAAGCATTCCAATGACAATTACAATGGGTTTGCCTTTGAATTTGTCACAACTTGCCCGTTGCCTGATGTTTCTGTTGTTGGTCCTGGTGCTCCTTCCCCAGTTAATACTGGGGAATAATTGGGGTTTTCCTGTGTTTCCTGCCTGAAAGTCAAATTTATTAAGCATTTTAAATTGATAATGTGTTTGAGGTCAGTTTAAGTTGATCAATAATGCAAATAATTCTAGCTTAATCTTCAACTGCCTAAGATCTCCAGTTTTCTCCAAATTTCTCCAAATTCAGCCCCAAGTGATTGATCTCCTTTATTTTTATCTCCAGACTATCATTTAGCAGTCATGCTATATAATGATGGTAAATTATTATCTTTTATTTGTTCAATCAATAAAGTCAATTTCCTTACCTAATTGATTTATTCTTTTGCCTGCTCTCCAGTCCTGAAATCAAACACCATGATGCTACCCAAGTCATCCCAATGGGGCCTATTTGGGTATAAATGGTTGGTTTGGTTGCTCCTTGTCCAGTCCCTTATTGCAAGTATATCTTTTGGAACCAGAGCAGATTCTGGTTCACCTCCCCCCAATTATCTGGACAAGTCATGGCGCCGAGTGGTACCAGGCGTATGGTACACCACCACTGCATTGTCACAGAATCCCCCCGTCACAGAGGAACCACAGGTCATGGGGGCCAGTCTGCCCACTCCTTCCTTATTTCATCCCTTGGCTTCTGTTTTCCTTCTAAGTTATCTAGGAGTTTACTTCATGTTGGGACAGTTCAATCCCCTTTTGGGTTGATACTGTCTTATTGGAGAATTGTTCCATATGGGGATGGTCTTCATTCCAATTGGTTCTTTAATCACAGGGTTGAATCCATCCACAGCCATACACCTTTTGGGTGGTATGTTGCCAAGTGGATGGGTTCCTGACATCTGACATGAGCGAAATCCCAAGATAACTGGGGCCACTGTTGATGAAGAAATGAAGAAACTTCCCTTAGAATGTGGGCTGCCAGAGGATGACAAATCTTATGGCTCAAAAAGGGAATTAAAGTTTTTCCACACCAATCCAACCAATGAAAAATACCACATGCAGGACGCCACCAGGGGTTTCCAAACCCTGGTAGATGGTACCACCCAGCTTGAGGGGGTTTGCAAAAGTTTTTCCATGGCAGATGAGAATACTTATACCCTGGGACACCAGGAAGTTGCCCATTGCCATTTTTAAATTAAAGTGATTTGAACCTTTGGTTCAGCCAGGTCATCCTGTATTTGATTTTAGTTTTCTTTCATTTGCAGTCTAACCTCTGCAACACTGTCTCTTATGCCAATCAACCCCAAGAAACCGCGGACAGACCACCTGAACTAGCTGTTCACCAGGAGCACCCTTTGGCCCGGTACATTTTACTGAATACCCACCCAACCCAGTGTATTCAGAATTCACCTTAGAGGAAATCCTACTCCACAAACCCCAAAGCCAGGACCAGAGAGACTGAGGTTATTGTCCAAGAAGGAGCCTGGATCACTTTGCCCCCTGCTGTTCCAAGGCAAATACAACTACCTGCCCACCTACCTAGTACCAATGACTCCACCTCTCACATTGCAGCCCAACTGCCTGCAAGAATCAGTTGCTACCAGTAAATCCACCTCAACCCAAATATTTGGGGTGATGTATATCACTATTAATGGCCTCACCAATTCTATGGTGCCCTCTAGAGGCCCCTGAGCCATTTTTGGGAAGTCATTATAATATATTGTAAATTTAATGCCCATCCTGTGGTGGGCCCTCCCTTCAGGGCCTGCAGGCCGTCCACTCACAAGTTCTCAGGAACCCCTTACAGGATAGATCCCTGACAATGTCCCTTGATCTACCCTTTATATCAATTTTACTTCTAACTATTATTCTGAGTTTCTTTTACAAAGGATTTCTTCAATTTCAATTTTGACTTTCATATTCTGTTACACCTCTAAAGGGTCTAAATTGCTAAAGTATTTCTCCCAATTTGACTTGGTGTTGCTCAAGCAACTGAAAATGTTTTTAGTACGCTAGTTTTGGATCTTATTGAAAAGTGTATCTTGAAATGTAAATATATCACTAGTATCCTCAAATATGTGCTCCATCTACCATAGCTTGTGGCTGATACAACTTGTTCCCTAATTGATCCTTCTCCTTATTTGGAAAATCCCTGGGTTTCTTTTAATTCCATCATCACATTTCATTTTATGTAGTTAAAAAACTATCCAACTATTGGGGCTATATATTTTATATCCAATTAGAATAACATTATATTGTATCTGTATTTATTAATAAAGAATAAACCTATTAAATCTTCTCTTTTATTGTTCTTATTTTAGGAAAACGTGAAGGGATCTTTTTCTATATTTTTCCTAAAAAATTTAAGGTACTTGACCCTAGTTGCTCTTTCTAACAGCCATAGCTGCTATCTTTCTGCAGCAACTCATTATTTTAAAGAATCATAACATCAATAATTCCAAGGCAAAGCTAATAAAACAAATATTTTGCTTACTAAGGGTACTGCAATCCCTATGTTTCTCACATATGTGCCCATTAACTAACACATATCTCTCCTTTAGGACTATGCTGTTTATTATGCCTCACAGTTAACTGCCTCTGTTAACTCTTCAAATATAAGCAATGCTGATGTTTATGCTTTAATTGACCTTTACAATTTACCTAGGGTGAAAATGGTCTCCCATCAAATTAACTTTGGTGATTTAATCACCACTTGCTAACACCCTTATGAAAATAATACTTTAACCTTCCTCCTGAGAGGCCCAACTGTCTCTCCAACTCCATCTTCAGTAGGTGCCCCTGATATTCATTACTCATCTATCTCTATTTTGATCTCAGTATGACCAACATGTAACTAATTGAATAATTCATCCTATCTTATTTTATTGCCATTATCTGCTTTTTATTAGCCCTGTGAATCAGAAGAGATATATTGTTGAGGGTCTGGATGTACAAGCATTCTGGCTACCACCAACCTACTCAACATCCAGCCATTGCCCAATTTGGTGCCCTTCTAATATACCGTTCAACATACCAAGAATGGTAACCAAGCAATATCACATGAAAATCCAAGTATCCAGTGGCTCAAACCCATCCTGCACATGACCAACCCCTAGGTTTGATCCAACTAAATCTCTGCCACAGCCCAATCTATATAAGTCTAAAATATTATCCAATAAAAGATATTTCTCTTCTCTCCTAATTCCATATTTGAAGCTTCCCTAAAAGGTGCTCCTTATCAATATAAAGAAATAAATTATAATTAAATCCTGACTTCTCAAGACAAATTATGGACTTGGAGTGTTTATAACTCATCTCAGATAATCAGTGTGGGTATCTCCTTTCATAGAAATATTCAAACTCCTCTATTGATGAAATCCTTCAAAAGCTCTGTGCATATCTACATTATGATATCAAAGATTATGACAAGTATGCTATACAGTGGCAATAATTATTAAAGCTTCTATATTATCAAATAAAAATTGAATTTAGTATTGACCAAGGTATATTTTCCATCCTTCACTACCTGATTAATTGGATGGTATTTAAAAAGAAATCCAGGACCTTAAACAAGATAGAAAAAAATCACTGTCAACTGATTATGCCACAGATCTAACTCCTTATCCTAGGATAGCTGAGTTACAATAAGAAGTAACACAATATTGTACTGTGATTACTGGGTTGATAAAACTCATCAAATCACCTTTTCCTTGTTCCCCCTTCTTCTGATAGTTGTTGTCAAAAATAACTTTGTATCAAACCTATCACCAAATTCAATAAGTTGACTAAATCTATCCAACACCTTTCCAAGATAAAAGATTGTCTCAAGCAACTAACTTCAATTGTAAAGGTCTTTGAGAAGACGTCATATGTTGTAAATTGCGCCATTAATGCTATTCTAATATGGCCTTCAAATAATGACATGTGCAAAGATTTAGTTGGTTTTTCTTTTGACTTTGGAAATTCCTTGCCTTCCATAAATGGGTTGACATCAATGTCCACCCATTATGAAATACCATACCTGCCCTTGACTGATCCTGGTATGATTTCAACCAACATGACCCCCTCTGCCACTCTGTCTACCTATTGAGTGATCATTGACCCTTGTCTACTATTTAAGTAGAATCATTTCTCCTAATAAATAAAAGTTTGTCCACATTTGTATTCTTCAAGCTTTTTCCTTTTCTTTTTGCCAAAAGGAAATCTTCTTGTATTCCAGGAAATTAAGGTATGTGACCTTTAATTTTTCCCTGAAGGCTAACCCAAGGCTAGCTTTGAACCTAAAACCTTTTGTTATAAAGGTTTCCTTCTGTGTCCTCCTGGATGTTGTCCCCAGGAGCCAAACACAACAAAATGGTTCTCACTACAGGGCTGCAAGCCCTTTGGTTACTCTGTTCCACCGCACATTCTCTGGTCCTTCTCCCTTTATTACTGAAGTACCTGAGCCTCCCAAAGTTTTGAGTCCCCCTCTTGAAGAGGAAATTACTGACTTCCCCAATTTGTCTATGGTAATGGTGTTGTTGCCCGGGCCTTTGTGGGTACTTCTTCCAGCTTTCTCTTTTGACTATGAGAAAGCTTGTGCCGACTGCACACTCCCTCCTCCACACTGGTATAGTGGCCATGCATACCATTCCTGGTCTCTGTCCTGGTTATGCTTCCAAGGACCTATATTCCTTCCTGTTGGATTCCCCCCTGCTTTAATGGAATTGATGGAAACCATTGATGTACTGGTAAATCAGTTCATACAGCCTGCCTTAGTCCACCATCAATTAGCATTGAGGTCCCAGAACCAACTTCTGGCTGCTGTGATCTCTGCTGTAACCAACAATCACACTCAGAATATGGCTTACCAAGAATGGGCACACTGTCACAGTAGATTCCATACTGCCAGGAGTTATATGTCCAAACAAGAAAGCTCAAAAGGATGGAAAACTGTTAACAAAATTAACTGATTTGTCAGATCTGAATCAAACAAGTGATCAAAAATGGGTTACAGCTGCTCCAGTCTGTCAGTTGTATTTGATTCCCCCTTGCAACCTGACATTGATAAATTGACGTAATATGAGAGTCACCAGATATGATCTTGTTTTTCAGCACAATCATCAGAAGTTGGTCACACAATGGCTCTTTACAAACTGGACTAAGTATTCACCTGACAATGTAGAAGGGGTAGGGGCCACAGATCCAGGTGGTATTGCTTAGTCAAATTTTGATTTATATTGATGGATTTTCACTGTTTCAACTCCTAAGAGACGAGTCCTCCCAAAACTTTACTCAATAAAGACAAAAATATACTCTGATCTAACTTTATTTGAAATGCATCCTGTAGTGGGCCTTCTGTGCTAGATTCCCTACAATCTAATTATTAGCTGAATCAATACGGGAAAATGGGGCCCCACTGTTGGCATGTTGTTGTTGTCTCTGCCCAATGTCAATTTGATGCCCACAAATTTAGGAGTTTTCCCCCTGTATCCAAAGCTGAGGCATTTTTAACCTCTCAATGTCCTGAATTCTACCCAAAGACTCATTGATTCTCTCCCAGGTCATTTATCTTGGGCTCCTTTGGTTAGGGTTAATCATTTTGCTTAACCCTAGTGTATCTTTGGGAAATTTCACAAAACAGTATTTAAAGCTTTTTTGGTGGTTAATCATTAACTCTATGTGGATCTGGGTGGTGATTCCTCACCACTTAGAGACTGCTTCTTACTATTTGATAATTTCCGTCACACACACAGTCTCTTTGTCTGCATTTCTGACAACCAACATGATTCACTGGCCTCACAAAAGTACCTGGCATCATTGCTAAACACACTCTTTTCCTCTCTCCCAGGATATATCAGAGATCAGCTGTGCAAGTTAGATGACCATGATGCTGCTTAGCAAGGGCAAATCAAAGACACCCTCCTAAAATATTGACAGGACTTTGAGACCTTGGTTGGCAAGCTCAACCAATTCTGTGAGCACATCAACACTCAACTAGACTTGGTTGGATCAGGTGTGGATAATTGGGGTCATCAGCTACACAACCAATACAGCTTGGACAAGGCCACCCTGGGCAATACCCTAAGTCAAGTTCAGACTTATGTTGACAACAAGGTAGCTTTGATAGAAATGGTACCACCTGTGCCTCCCACTGGAGATTCTGCTGCTTTTAGGCTAAGGTCTGGGAGGCCATAGCTGCCATGAATGATATTTCAATACTTGTATTGAAAACCCAGGAATGGAACCCCAGTCCTCATTAAATGCCTTGCGTCAACCAGGGTGGACAGGAGCCCGCCAGATTACCAGTTGGGCTAAACCCTGGGCTGCCAGAGATGTCTTGTCCCAACCAGGAGGAACAGGAACCTGTCAGCCTGTCAATTATTGACACTGGATGTTCAATATCAACATCAGAAACCCTGGAATCAAAACCCAACCCTAGAAAGACAAATTGAGTCACCCAGGATGGACAGGAACCCATCAACTCATTTAGCCACAAAACCAAGTTGATGAATTACTCCCAAGACCCGCCAGCTTCTTAAGGATGATTCCCTGAATGATTTCCAGATTGCTGTCAACCTTGTGCCACCAAAGACCCAGACCTATGCAGAAGTTGTAGCTTGCCTAAAGGAGGTTAAAATAAGGCCTAATGCTAGCCCTGCCAATGATCACCAGCTGCCACCAGTCTTCAGTCTGGAATGGGTAATGAAATTGGCCTGCTCAGGTGATATGGTGATCAGCAGCAGCAGAACAAAGCATTGCCACTTCTGTTCACTAGAGCATGCACAACCAGGATCTGCTGCCCTTGAAATCCAAAGCCAATATCCATTTTCTCCCAGTAATTGTCCCTGGAACTGAAGTCCACAAAAAATGAAGTAGCAAAATCATCTGGTATAAGAACTCTGGCAGCATGGGGATGACCCTATTGTCATTTTTGATAATAAAGTTTTATGAAACTTTGGTTCAAACAAATCCTACCTTATCTAGTTTTAGTGATCTTTAATCTTAACTCAAGCCAAGTAGACAACTAGGCAAACACCTCCTCTAGAGAACAACTTGAAAACCCTTCTCAGGCACTATACAATCCCCCTGGAGCACCCTTCAGACCTGTGCATTTTACAGAATACCCACCCAACCCTGCCTACTCAGAGTTTAACTTGGAAAACTTCCTCATTGCCAACCCCTTGGCAAGGACTAGAGAAACCAAATACATAGGACACAAAGGAAAATGGTATGAAAGGCTGCCAAGATTGTTCAAAGATAAGTACAATTATCTGCCTGCCTACTTTGTCCCCATGTCTCTACCCTTAACCTCACAACCAGACTGCCGCATGGAACTCTCCACTGCCGCTGAGAACACATCCACTCAACTGTTTAGAGTACTCTACATTACTTTGACATGATTGATGGACTCTATAGTGCCCAACTCTGGGCCCTGGTCTTTACTTGGGCAATCTTTATCCTATATTATCAAGTTAACACCCATCTTATGGTGGGCATTACCCACTGACCTGGCGGTACCCCGCCCTAAGCCACCTAATGCCTCTTCCTATGTCTGACTTCCTGAAAATAGCTAAACTCAAGGCCACCACTCAAAAACAGGCCTCTACTTCAAATCCTCCTCCAGTGGAGCCTGTGCCTGACCCCCACATTGTCATCCTGACTGACCAAGTTGCCACATTGTGGGGTAAGATTGTATACCTGCATCAACACCTCTCTGACCAAGAAGATTCTTCCTCTGAGTCTGATGATGAAGAAGAGGAAGAGACCACTGAAGTCCCTGCCCATGAGGATCATGGATGCTTCCCCAGATTAGAGGGGCAACCACACGTCAACTGTGCCCTTGCGCTAGATAACCTAGCATCTGTGACAAACAACGTTGCTGACAGGCAATGTTGTGTTTGGCTCCAGGGGACAACATCCTGGAGGAAACAGCAGGAAATATTTATAAAAAAAGATTTGAGGTTTGAAGCTAGCCTTGGGTTAGCCTTCAGGGCAAAATTAAGGGCACATACCTTAATTTCCTGGAAATAGAGATGTAAAAGTCCTTTTGGCAGAAAAGACCGGAAAAGCTTGAAGATTATAAAAGCCAAAGCAAATGTGGATAAACTTGTCTTTATTAAGAGTAATGATTCTACTTTAAATAGTAGACAAGGGACAGTGATCACTCATTAGGAAGACAGAGTGGCTGAGGGGATCACATTGGGATGAGGTCATACCAGGATCAATCACAGAAAGGTACAATAATCCGGAATGGGTGGATATTGAACCAGACCCATTTGCAGAAGGCAAGGAATTTCTGAACTTGAAAGCAAACCCAGCCAAATCTTTGCAACTATCAATATTCAAAGGCCATAACAAAATAGCATTAATTGCGCAATTTACAACATCTCCTCCCTCAAGATTGGACACAGGGAGTTGATATTTGCAGAGAAATTTAGAGTGAACTAGGGCAAAAGGACATCCAGAAGACAGTAGTTTCACGGTATACTCAACAGCCTTCTTAAAGGTGACCTCACAGGGCCCAACCCAGAGGGAATCCAGCTTTTGGGCTCTACCACCTGTACAATTCTGGTAGTAGAGAACTAGATCTCCTATTTGATACTCAGGGAGGGGGCTCTAGCAGCATTGGATGGGGAGAGCTCCAGGGCCTTAACCTTGTAAGCAGTATAATAAGCTGTTGCCTGGATGTTGATGATATAATTGATTAAGTATTTAACATGGGCTTCAGGATTTGCAGACATATCAAATTTGATCAAAGGGGGTCCCAAGATTGAGGGGGTAGCGGCCTCATGTCCATACAGCATGGCAAAAGGGACTGGCCTGTCATTTGATGCCTACTGAGTTGGTAAGCAAAGAGGGCAGCAGGGAGGAAAATATCCCAATTGGCAGCGTCATAGAGTGTGAGTTTACTCATTATGGACACCAGGGTGGAGCTTGCTTGTTTGAAAGTTTCATTAGTTGAGGGGTTATAAGGCGCAGAGAACAATAGGTGAGTTCCCATAGCTTCAACAATAGAAGTGATGAGGCAAGCATTAAAGTTGGTACCATTGTCAGAGAGCAGGACTTGTGGACAGCCATGTTGATAGAAAATGTCTTGCAGTAAGAAAGTAGCTGTGGTCTTAGCAGTTATATCTTTTGTTGCTCTGGCTTCAACCCACTTGCTAAAGTGATCTACAGCAACCAAGATAAACTGACATCCTGACCTAGACCAAGGGAAAGGCCCAACAGCATCAATACTCACCGTGTGGAAGGCATGCTTTGGGGGGATGAGTTTGAACTGGTGTTGGGACAGGCGAGGGCGTTGAAACTGACAGGAATGACAGGAGGCAAGGACATCAGGGATCAGGAGGCGCATGTTCTCCCAATAGAAGTTCTTGCATAACCAGTCATGAGTATTTGCTATGCCTCCATGGCCAGTATCAATATGTGCTTGGAGGATAATGGCTATCCTCATGCTAGGGCAAACATAGGGTAGGTAGACATTGTTAACCTTTTGAAGAGTTGTCTATCGCAAATTATAGTGTCCTTGGATAGGGTCTGTAGTGCCAAGCAGATGTCTTCTGGATCAGTGGTCCAAGAGTCAGAATACCCTATTAACTTGTATAGACAATTGGCGTCAGCGGGATGGATAGCTAGGATTGGCATTCTTGACAGGCCATCAGCGTTCTGATGTTGGGCCCCAGGACAGTGTATCACAGTGAAATCATACCCTTGTAGACGCAGAGCCCAACATACTAGTTGACCTTCAGGCTCCTTTAGCTGTTGCAGCCATCTGAGGGAGGAGTGATCTGTGACCACTGTGAAGTGGGTCTCATATATGTAATGCCAAAACTGTTTCACCACATGCAGCACCACCAAACATTCCTTCTCAGTGACGCTGTAGTTCTTCTTGTGCTTATTGAGGACCCTTGACAAGTAGGCTACAGGTCAATCCACACCTTCATTGTCAAGTTGGGCAAGGATGATACCCACTGCTACTCCACTAGCATCAGTATACAAGATACACTCTTTATAATAATCAGGATAGACTAATATAGGTGCCTCCTTAAGCTTGGCCTTCAGCGCTTTGAATGCTTGTTGTTAGCTGTCAGTCCATTCAAAGGGGACGTTGCAAAGCAATTAGACAAGGGGTTCACTCAGTTCAGCAAAGTCAGGTATGAACTGTTGGTAGTAGCCCATCATACCAAGGAACACTTGAACCTCTTGAAGATTTGTGGGAGGTAGCATCTTATCAATGGCTTCCACCTTATTATTCATGGGGCAGATTCCAGTTTGAGTGACCTCACACCCTAAGAACTCAAGACGTTCCTTGAAGAAGGAGCACTTGGAGGGTTTGAGTTTCAAGCCAGCTTTGCAAATCTTGATGAAGACAGCCTTGAGGTGTTCCAAGTGATTGGTAAAGGTAGCGCTGAACACAGTGATATCATCAAGGTATACAAGGACACAAGAGAGCTTTAGGTCTTGTAGGATGGAGTCCATAGCCCATTGAAACGTGGCAGGGTCATTGCAGAGTCCCTGGGGCATTTGAATGGGTTCAAAAAGGCCTTCTGAAGTGATAAGCGTAGCCTTTTCTTGATCTTTAGGAGATAAGTCAACTTGCCAGTATCCAGAAGCTAGATCCATGGCTGAGAAAAACTTGGAACCACCTAGCTGTCTGAGAGCATCATCAATTCTGGGCAAGGGGTACAAGTCTTTCTTAGTGAGAGAGTTTAGGCGGCAATAGTCCATTACAATGAAATGTCTGCCATCTTTCTTCTTGAGAATCAGTAATAGGGAAGCCCACGGACTTTGAGAAGGAGCTAGTAGCCTGGTGTCCAGAAGTTGTTTGAGTTCTTTAGATACCTGAGCATCCTCCACCCTACTACAGCGGTATGGTTTGGCACAAAAAGGGGGCACATCCCCAGTATCAATCTGATGGATGACTCCTTTATCTAGGC
Source organism: Entomophthora muscae (assembly GCA_014839935.2). NCBI lineage: Eukaryota > Fungi > Entomophthoromycota > Entomophthoromycetes > Entomophthorales > Entomophthoraceae > Entomophthora > Entomophthora muscae. The sequence goes on along the minus strand of QTSX02007369.1, from coordinate 31,995 downwards.
CATAGTCCGTAGGTTCAGAGGCAAAGATGTAGCTGAACTGATTGAGAAGGTCCAACAAGTCTTTTTGTTGAACAGGAGACAGTTGGGGGAAATCAGCAGCAGTGAACAAAGAAAGAAATTGAGGATTGTCCTCAGGTAGATTAAAATTGCTGAAAGTTCCAAAGGGGTAGAGGGAGGACACTTGTTCTGCTCCCAGTATACAACCATGTCCCACAGCCTGGCCTCAGGTCCCCTGCATGGGTAGGGCCGTCAGTTTGGCAAGCAATAACTGTACAGGTTCTTTGTGGGTTTGATCTAAAATCCCAGGACACAGGCAGGGCTCTGTACAACTTAAGGATTCAGGTGAGTAAAGTTCCAAGAATGACTTTTCAGGTAGCTCATAAGAAATCTGGGAATCAATCACCACTTGAGAGCCCAGGGGGATGATGATAGCCGCAGGTGCTAGCAGGGGTACCCCTTCTTCTGCAGGACAGGAAGGAGGAGGGGTACACATGTTGAAGGAGTGGGTTCTATACTTGAGAGAGAAGTTACCCGTAGGGTAATCAATCACACAAGTTTTAAGACGTTTTCCTGGGAGGCGCGGAGGTTCTTCAAAAATCAAAGGAGCCTCATATCCCAAGAGCAAAAGGTATCCATCTCTTAAGTTTACAATCCCGTTATATTCTCAGAGGAATTGAGTACCAACCAAGAGGTCATAGCTTTTGTTCTCAAGTACAACAGCAGGGGAAGAAATAAGGAGTTTCCCAAACCTCATGGGTAGAGCGGAGTAGGCACCAATGGCCCGTGTCTGTGCCATACCAGATGTGCCATACAACTGTGTGTAGTTGAAGTTGGGGGCCAACTTAAGTTTCTTCATTAGTTTGGAAGATACCACATTGACTGGAGAACCTGTGTCCAAGATGGCTTTGATCTTAACCTTTTGGATTGATACTTCCACACGGGTTGTATCTTTCCCAAAGGGGGGCAAGACTGCCAACACATCTTGCACAGCCTCTAGCTCCTTTTCCCATTTAGCTAGCATGCACTGTAACACAGGAATATCCTTATATACAGTCTGTAGCAGGAGAGATACAGTCAAATTTTGAAAGAGAGCTTTGGCTAGCTCAGCAGCTTCCTTGGAAGAGTTGACCAAGACAGGAGATCAGTGGGCTTGAGCTAGGTAAGGGAAAGCCACCATGGACCTAGCTTCACTTGCAGGTACTCAGGAAGTGGTGGTAGTCTTCCCAGAGCAAAGCTTGTATGGGACAGAGATAGTTTACAGAACAGCCAAGACGGAATAGCCATAACTATCAGAATCTTTACTATCAGAATCTTCAGGCTCTGAATCACTGGAGAGATTGTGAAACAGATGAAGGATAGTTGGGCCAGAGGAAGAGAGAGCTTCCTCATCAGACAGAGGATCAGGGGGAGACAGGGGAGATTGGTCAGCAGAGAGCATCTCTGTCTCTAAGCTGACCTCTCTTTTCCCGCCTGTTCCTTGGGGTCACAACCTTCCACTCAAGGGTTAGTGCAAGTGCGCAAGTGGTGCCCAATCTGGCCACAGTTATGGCAGCCTTGCCTCTTAGCCTGTCCACCAGCACCCAGGGTCATAATGCGCGACATACAAGAGGTAGTTCCAGCATTACTGGCTTTATTTTCACGTACCACTGTACCTCCATGTGTCAAATGCATGTCTTGTAGAAGTGTCTTAATACTCTTCACAGAAGTGAGCAAAGCCTTGTGTGCCTTAAAGTGTAGGCATAGAAGCTGGTTCACCTTCAAAGCATTTGAACAAGCTGTGTAGGCTTCCTGGGGAGTTAACTGTTGGCTGGTGATTAACTGCTGGCCTTCAATGTAGAAACAATCTGAGAACTCAGCCAGGGTTTCTTTGGGCTTGAAAGCAATGTGCATAAATGCATCCTTCTTGACCTCCAAGCTGAGATCTCCTCCAAGCTCCTCAATCAGGAGGCACTTCATGTCCTCCCAAGTGACAATGGAGGGGGGCTTGGGGACCACAGCTTCCTGGCATGTGGGATGGAGACAGGTGAGGATATGTTTCTTCTTGAGCTTGTTGGTAGCCCTACACATTGCAGCTTTGTAAATGGTTAGAAAGGCGGCAATAGTAGAGGTTTTTGGATCAAATATCTGTTTGAAGGTCAGTTTGTAGTTTGGGCTAATAGACAAGGACAAGGACTGACTGTTTGCACCAGGGTTGAGGACGTTAATATGAGGGTTGCCTTCAAACTTGGACTCAGCAGCAGATTGTCTAGCCCAGAGGAGTTGAAGGCTTTCCTCTAGAGTGTCCAAGGTAGAGCTGTTCTGCCCACTAATATCCCTAGCAGTGGCGGCAGCAGTCCCAAATTTGTCAATATTGATTTGTTGTACTGCCAAGGTGCCTGCAATCTCATTGACACAAGTAGCCAGAGAAGTGGCCTGAGCAACCAATGGGGTGACTTACCCATTTAGGGTCTCAGTAAAACAGGAAAGGGTTTGGACCTCTCTTTCCAACGCGTCTTGCCTATCAGCTACATCATTTGTCACTTTGAAAAGTTGATCTAGTGCACGCGCACAGTTGACCTGGGGTTGATCTTCCAGACTAGGACAACAACCATGATTGTTATAAGCTGGAGTATTAACAACTTCACTTTCCTCTTCATTTTCAGATTCAGATGACAAATCCTCAGAGTTGGAGAGGCGCTGTCTTAAGTACTCAATTTCACCTCATAAGGTAGCCACCTGATCAGTGAGGGAGGCAATATGAGGGTCAGGCATTGAATTGACTGGAGGGGGATTATGCACAGAATCTTGACGCCAAGTGGTAGCATTGAGTTTTGTGATGGCCTCTCACACCTTGGCTTCAAAATCAGATGGGGTCTCAACAGGAGGAGCAGGAGGAGTCACCTCAATAGACACTACCCTGTCATCCACATAGTTTTGCACCTGGTATAGAGTGTTGCCTAGTGCAGCCTTATCCAGCCTGTATTGATGCTGCAGATGGCAGCCCCAAGTATTGACATGGGCTCCTATCAATTTGAGTTGCAAGTTGACATGCTCTCTGAATTAATTAAGCTCACTAACCAGAGTCTCAAAGTCCTGACAATGGTTTAGCAGAAAGGCCTCAATTTGCTCTTGCCATGCTGCCTGATGTTCATCCAATTTGCATAGTCAATACTTTATGTATCCAGGGAGAAAGGAACAAAGGGAGTTCAGGGAGGCGGTTAAGTACTTCTGTGACACCAATGAGTTGCGCTGGTTGTCAGAAATACAAGCAAAGAGACTGTGTGACCATTCTTGATAGGCCATATTTTGAGCATAGTTATTTGAGACAGCAGTGGTTTCAGCATCTAATAGTTGATTCTGGGATCCTAAGGCAAGTTGGTGGTGAACTAGGGCAGGTTGGATGAACTGGTTGACCAACATGCCAGTAGTATCCATGGATTTCATCAACGTGGGGGAGGGAAGACCAAAGTCCAAAAGGAAGGAGTAAAGGTCTTCAGAAGCGTACTGGGACAAAGGCCAGGGATAGAGTGCATTGCTACTGTGCCAGAATGAAGAAGGGAGCAGGCAGCAGCACAAGTTTGTTCATAGTTGAGAGAGGAAGCGGGAAGGGGGCCCACACGGGCCCAGGAGACAGAACCAATACCATAGGATTTGAGGGGGCATTGGTGATGTCTTCTTCTAGAGGGGGACTAGAGACTTTAGGTTGATTGGGTACTTCAGAAACAAAGGGAGAAGGACCAGAGAATGCACATGGGAACAAGGTAACCAAGGGGCTTGAAGCCCCTGTAGTGAGCACTATTTTGTTGTGTTTGGCTCCAGGGGACAACATCCTGGAGGACACAGCAGGAAATCTTTATAATGAAAGATTTGAGGTTCAAAGCTAGCCTTGGGTTAGCCTTCAGGGCAAAATTAAGGGCACAAACCTTAATTTCCTGGAGATTGAAATGTAAAAGTCCTTTTGGAAGAAAGGACAGGAAAAGCTTAAAGATTATAAAAGCCAACACAAATGTGGATAAACTAGTCTTTATTAGGAGTAATGATTCTACTTTAAATAGTAGACAAGGGACAGTGATCACTCATTAGGAAGACAGAGTGGCTGAGGGGGTCACGTTGGGATGAGGTCATACAAGGATCAATCACAGACAGGCACAATAATCCAGAATGGGTGGATATTGAACCATACCCATTTTCAGAAGGCAAGGAATTTCCAAACTTGAAAGCAAACCCAGCCAAATCTTTGCAACTATCAATATTTGAAGGCCATATTAAAATAGCATTAATTGCGCAATTTACAACAGGAAAGATGTGCTGGAACAAGAAGTTCAGAGCCTTGCTTGCCTGACTGAGACTATGAATGAGAGTATCACTCCTTTGGTGTCTCAGGCCACAGCCTTGGCCACCTGGGTTAACAGAATTGTGGATACCTTGGCTGTCCAAAAAATATGGGTTGATGAGATTGGGACTGTAGTAATGACTGCCAGGGACATTGGCGGACAGAACAGCTCTACTATGGATACATTGGGAAAAAGTCCTTGTCTTTTATGGGCAAGATAACCTACTGCTGAATCTGAGTTTGAAGGGAACCCCCATATCAATGTCCTTAATCAGGGTGAAAATAGTCAATCTACATCTTTATTTATTGATCCTAACTACAAGCCTATGTTCAAAAAAATTTTTGACCCCAAAACCTCCACTATTGCTGCTTTCCTGACAATCTATGAGACTGCCATGCAAAGGGCTACTGACAACCTAAAGAAGGAACACATCCTTACCTGCCTTCATCCTAACTGTCAAGAGGTTGTGGTTCCTGAACTCCTGTTCATAGTTACTTAGGAGGATATGAAACAACTCCTCATTGAGGAATTTGGAGGCAACCTCAGCCTAGGGGTTAAGAAGGATGCCTTTATGCATATTGCCTTAAAAACTAAAGAAAAATTGGCTAATTTTGCTGACTGCTTCTACATTGAAGGCTGAAACTCATCACCAGTCACCAACTGACTCCCTGTGTCAGGAATATTCCTGATATAAATCAAATTCTGACTGAGGGGCAATGTTGGAAAATAATAGAAAAATGTCCAATTAAAAAGGCAAAATTTAATTATGATTTCCCCCCTTTTATTTGGGGAAAATAAAAATCAAATAAAGGAGAAACAGAATCTAATAGTTGCTGGAATATTTTATCATCTGAGCAGGCGCCTGACGCAACTGCGCAGACGCCTGCCACGCCTGCCAACATCCTCTGTCAGCCTCCCTGTGCCCAGCCAGCTGCCAGCTGCCAGCAGGCCTCCTGCCAACCCCCTGCTTGCCCACCAAACCCCTACTGCCCGGCCGGCTGCCTGCCAGCCATCTGCTCACCCAGCCTGGCACCAGCAGGCCCGCCGCCAGCCTCCCATCAGCCCCTAGCCTACCTGCTTGCTCCCTGGGTCCCACCTGGCTGCCAGCCACCCACCTGGATCCCAGGTTCCATCCCACAGCCAATCAGAAGCCCCCATAACCTGCAACCAATCAAAAAGTCCCTGGTTTTAGGAGAAAAAACGCTGATTAATTCCTGCCCTTCAGAAGAAGGGCAAATCCAGGGTTCAGGTTCTACAAATTATTCTGATCTTTCAGAAGAGGGGAAAAATCAGGTTTCAAAAGTTAAAAATAATTTTACTCCAAACCAATGGGATTCAGAGGACCAAACCACATGCTTGAGCCCAGACCCCAGCCAAACTAAGCCTTCCAAAACAAAAATAGATTTTGAAAGTTCCATGAGTTTTCATCATCACCTGACTCCACACCCAGAGAAAATTATTGGCTCTAGGCAAGAATGGCCAAACCCCCAACAGATTGTCAAAGAACAAGAATTTGACCACCTTCTCAAACCCCAATTCCCAATCACCTTGTCCAAACTTTTGGGTTTTCTGATCCCTTGCTTTCATTCCCACTTGCAAAACTTTGCAAATGGGAAGCACTATAAATAAGGGACCCCTCCTCAGTAATAGCTTGTGCTGTTATTGAGCCTAATGCCCTCAATAAAGCTAAATTCACTTAAAAACTTAAGTCAACTTTAAAACTAGTTAGTCCCCGCCAAACTCCCTCCAATCCAAGGAAGATGAACCATCTCATCTTCACAGCTGTGCTTAAAGCTTGCCTTGGGATTGAAGGCTATCAACAAGGACCAGAGTTCTTTGGCCCCTCACCAGAAGGGTTAGGTCATGATCCTCACTATGACTCTGGACAACTTAACTCCTCCTACTCTGGTTCCTGGCCTTCCCAGGTGTCCCTGCATTCCACGCTGTCCATTGCAGTGTACACCTCCATGTACTATGTGTTAACATACTTTGCCAGGAGCTTTGGAAGATACAACCTCCATACTAAGGTCTTCTGTTGGTTGATGACTATCTACCCAATCATCACCGCCCTGACTGACTTCCAGTTTGCCAACCTCCTGCCATACCTGATGCTTGTAGTAACTACTGTAACTGGGTATTAAAGTATAATAGCACCACCACTGGGGATATCCCAGCGGCAACTGTGGTAAGTTTGAATCCCTGGTGATTGACTCCCTTAAACTTGACTCCCTGGTAGTTGACACTATAGTAAAGTGAGAATTCAGCTTTTGCCCTGATCAATAACTGGAAATCAACACTTTTTTAATTAACAGATCTTGATGTACTGAAAACTTTTAATATAAAATATAAGCCTTACAGCTATGGTATACTAAAGTAATCCCAGAAATCTTAAAAATGCAATAAGAACAGTACTTTAATTAATAGAAATAAGGAGAAATAAGCAATTATTTCTCATTTTACTATGTAATTTACACTCTTTGTTATAAAAATATTTTTTATTACCATAAAAATTAAAATTACAATGAAACAAAAATAAACAAAAACACAACAAATTAAGTTATGCAAAATATGAAGAAATATTAAACTTTTATTTGATATAGTTTATATAAGCATAACTGTGGATATCATATGTTTTATTTGGAAATTAACAAAAATTAAGATATTTCACTTACTTTCAACTATAAATATTCATCTCAAACTTACCATGCATACATAGAACAATCACTGCTATCTAATTAAATCAAAAAAACTTAAAAATTGAAACTAAAAGCTAAGTGATCAAAGCTAATAAGCAAAAATTAAAGTTTAAAAAGTTAAAAGTTAAAAGTAAAAATCATAAAACTGAGCAAGCAAGCAAGTTTATTCCTCACCATTCTTTCCCTGTTTCATTTTGGTCTCTTCCGGGAGAGCAGTGGCAATAAGCTCAAGCTGCTGCTTAAGCTCAGAGGCCTTGTAGTTTTGCTTGGCCGCACCCTGGATGGCCTTGGTGAAGAGGGTACAGTGGGTGGTTGGCTTGGTGGGCGGACACAGTTGGAGAGATCTCGGAGCTTGGAGATTGTTTTCTCTTGCTCATGATGCAGGAGAGAGAAGAAATTATTAAACTTTTGATGAAGCCCAATGTTGGCTTTAAGATGCTTTGATAAGCCTCTAATGCCAAAGTGATCTTCAGCTCCCTGTTGACGGCTGCCTGGTACACGTTCCAGCTGGCCTTGGTGCAGGACTTGCCTTGCCTCTGAGTGACAGCCTTCCCAATCCACTGGGGCTCAAAGTACTCAAGGAAAGGCTTGAACTCTGGGTGCTTCACTATGTAGGGGTCCTTTGAGAGCACCTCAAACCCCTGTGCAGTGTGCTCTGGCTTTAAAAAAGCCAAGGCACTAAATTGTGCAAGCACAAATTTGCAGGTGTCCAAAGTGTCCCTCCAGCTCAACCTACTTAGCTCAGCATGGGCCTGCACATTCCAAGCAACTGATTGGTGGAAGTGGAAGTGGCACCCCTGCACCTCCCTGCTGAACAACTGCTTGAATGCATTGAACTGAGCAGTCTCAAAGTCCATAATGCACACGCAAGGCCCAAGAGCTCTTAGCCTTGCCTTTTCCTCTGAGTCCAGGGTAGACTGGTCCTTTTCAGAGGCAGGTGGGTTGGCGCGGTGTGGGGGGAGTCTTCTTGGATTTGTCATTGTCAGCAGGAGGAAGGAGGGCAATTGCTTGGCAGAGGATGGAGAACACACAGGTATAGATGGCCTTGGTGGCCCCAGGAAGAAGAAAGAACGCAAGTGGAATCACCCGGATGTCAATCTGGGCATGGACCATCCAGAGCTTCTTAAACATCCAGGGGCAAGTGGCAAAGGTATCATCAACTAGCCAGGTTGACACCCTTTTCAACTCCATCAAGTTCTGCTGAGTTGAGTAGCAGATTATGCGGTCCTTGGCGGCAGGCCCATTGTCATGGAGCAGGAAGTGCTCCCCACTTGGAAGCTGCTTAAGCTCATGAGTGAGCGTGAGCTCCGAGAGGACGTCCAAAGCCTTAGGGGGAGGGGGATTGGCGGCAATACAGTTATTGCTGATAAATTTGACCAACTGCTCCTGTGTTGATACCAACTTAAGATTGTTGGGTTTGAGATGTTGCAAAGCCTTTATGGCCAGATCAGAAGCCTGGAGATGAGAGGATGTGGATATTACTTGAATAAGATACCATTTTAACATCTGAATGATTAGATGATTGGGGGGCTTGCAAGTGTGCTCCCCCTTCTCAGCTGTTACTTGCTCCCAGCCCTCAGTGTTCAACCAGGACCCACAAGTCTTATCCTTGCAGACAAAGTGCTTGCTCTTGGTCTGCCGCTTTTGGTTGTTGTAATTGAAGATGTAATTGTCAGCAACGTAACCAGGGCTGCCCTTTACGGACATGATTGGGAAGTAACAGGAAAGCGCTTAGGAACTTTAAACTCTCCGTCCACATTACAGATATTGTAGATGGCCAGTGGATCCCAAGACACATGACCAGAAGCTTTAAACTTCTTGGAGTAATCCTCCGGCTCATCTTGGGGGTCAGATGAGGAAGGAGGGGAAGAGCCATTGGGAGGGGGAGGGGAAGGATTCTTTGAGGCCTTCTTGGATGCCTACTTTTTCTTACCAGAAGAAGAGGTGGGCTCCTTGGCAGCCTTTACTTTCTTGGTATGCTGTTCCTTGGTGGGCTCAGAGTCAGCCTCTGAGTGGTAAAATGAGTGGTTGGTAAGATCACCATCAGATTTATTGGGGGAGAAATTTTTTGGGGAAGGTGAAGGTGATGTGGAAGATGAGGGTGAAGGGGGGGGAGGAGTAGGAGGAGATGGAGTGGGAGGAGATGGGGTTGGAGACTTTGCCTTTGCAGGCTTCTTGGCATGCTTGGGAGTGGAGGCAGTTTCTTTGGAGCCCTTGGAGGCTTGGCGCTTGGGCTTTTGGCTGTTCTTGTTTGATTTTGTCTAAAGAAGAGTTTAGAACTGTAAATAATAGAAGTATGAAAGATATGAAACACAGAGGTAAAAAAAAGCAAAAGTTAAATGAAAAGTATGCAAGTAAAGTTTTATTTATCAAGAAAGAAAAAAGAAAAAGTGAATAGAAGCAAAATAGAAACTCAAAGTATAGATATAAAGGTTAAAACATAGAAAATAAGTGAATTTATTATGAAGCATCAAAGATGTTAGGTTCAGCATAACATCTTAGTGTTAAATTAATGTAAAAGTTTAATTGAAAATCAAAAAATATATGAAAATTATATGGGGAGCAGCAGAAAAAGTAGTAGATTATAATTGAAAAAAATTATTATGTGGAATTTTTTATTGGGAGTTGAAAATTCAAAACATAGTAAAGTGTCAAGTTCAGCACTGTCAATCAGTTGGAAAAGGCTGAATTCTCACTGTCCAGTATGCCAGAGTTGAGAAGAAAAATCAAATTTACTATGTTTTTTACATATAAAACTTGCTTAAATTTAAAACAGTTCAAAAGTTAACCCAAAAGCAAGGCAGTATTATATGCTTAAAACTTAAAAAAATACAACATAAGTTAAAAAAGTAAATGAGTGGAAATGTGTTTATTAGTGATAACAATATGCTGTGAGGAGCTGGGAGTGAATTATTTACCATAGTGTTGGTTAAAACGTTAAGAAGCTCTCTGTACTAATCCCCAAGTTAAAGTGTCAAGTGGATGAGTGTCAAGTGGCACTTATAGTGCGTCACATATTAATTTAGCCTTAATTCCAAGCCTTTGATTAGTTAAATCCAAAACCAATTGGATGTCAAGTGGATAGAGTCAAACAAAAAAGTGTTGAGTTTCAGTTTTTTTTATAAATTACATATTAAATCTCTTAATAAATTGGGCTTAATTTATGTGGCACCACTTAATCCAAAAACCTGGGAATGACATAAAGTAAAACAATTGGGGTATTTGATTAATGTCTATGCCACTAAATCCAGTATAGTGGTGCTTGGGAGCCTAATCAACGACTATGGACACTAATAATAAAAATATAATAGTAAATAATAAATTTTATTTAAGCGCATATTGTTTTTATTAATAAAATTAAAATTTGGTTTAAAAAGTGTCAAACTGGTCACTTTTTGGTCTAGAGTGTTGAACACAGGTTTTTTCATTTCTATTAGTAAATTTACTTATAAATTGCCCCTTAAATTGGTATTTTAGCTAACCAATTTATTAAACAGAGTCAAGTTCAAGTAAATTTAACCTTGGTTTTTGGTTTTGAACCCCTAAATTACTAGTAAAAATTAGCTTAAAATTGGTTAAGCTGAAAATACTAATAGATTCACATATGAGGCAATTGACTCCCTGGTACTGACACTTTGTTGAGTACCAGGGAGTTGAGTTTAAGGGAGTTGAACTTACCACAGTTGCCTCCCAGCAAGCCTCAGGAACAACTTTGGTCAAATACCTGACCCTCTTGTGTGTGACTTCCCTGGTTGCACTCATCACTACCTGTTACACCTGCCTTAGATGTTTTCAAACTCTCCAGCCTAGAGGAGATAAGACTCATCCCATGCTACCCACCAAGTACAGAATGTGGTCCTTAACCATCTATCCAAGGACATCATTTATTCCAGTGAGAAGCAGGCCATCTTCACCCTGCTCTCATTCTCTCACACACTATTTGAATCTGAACCCTCCAAGTACACCACAGATGTTCAGAAGGTGCTCCATGTAGCTAATCAATTCACTGGACAACAACAAGACTGGTTTGCGGCAGTCGACCTCAAGGAGCTAACCTGTGCCATGACTTCCACGCCTTTAGTCAGAGATTATTAGACTCAGTAAGCTCACCTGAAGACATAAACAACACTTGACACAAGCTATACTCCCTCCAGCAAGGAACCTCTTCCACGGCCAGTTACACCAAGAAGTTCTGCCAGCTTAAAGAGGCTCTTTAACTAGATAACAATGAATCTTGCTACCTCTACTACGCAGGACTCTCCCCACAAGTTCAGGGTCCTACTTCACCATAAACTCCCTGACACCTATGAGGAAGTAATCAAGGAAGTACAAGCTTGGGGTGGACGTTAAAAGGCAACCCTGGCCAAGTAACCCACCCAGGTGGCTGCCATCCAGGTACTCCTCCCTAAGGCCAATACCAAAGAGAAACCCCTACACCTGGAAATGGTTCCTAAACTGGGCGGTGGATTCATGCTCTCCAGCAAAGAAAAGGCCCAGCAAGTAGCTCATGGGCTTTGCATGTACTGTGACCTGGCAGGGCACACAGTCATGAATTGCCCTACAGCCTGCCCAAATCCTTTTAACCCCCCTCAAACCCCCAAACATTGATGGCGGTTGACAAGGAAGGTAATAAAGAAACTACTCCTCTATACTCTACAGTTCCTATAACAATTTCCTCCAGTACTTCAAACACACAAACCACTGCATTGATAGACACTGGGGCTGTGGGGTTCCTGTCCACCAGTCCCCAAGTGTGTCCTGGATTGTAACCAGGGACCATCTGGAAGGGGTTGTCATTTTCTAGTAAAGGAAAATGTATCTCAGAAATATGTATAGGGGTCAAAATGAGCTTTTATTCACTCTCAGAAGGAAGATCCCCTTAGAAACCTTCTGGTATATGGCCCAGGGGGTCAAGGAAACAATATGGATTTTCCAATACTTGGAATCCTCCAACAATATCTTGGACTCCTTGTACTTGGTCTTGGACTCCTGCACCTTAGTCTTGGATATCTGCTCCTTAGACTTGGACTCCAGCACCTTAAACTTGGACTAAGGCGCCGCACTTAGGATCCAGCTTCTTATTTTTGGGCTCCTGCTCTGTTATCTTGGGTTGTATTAGTCCAACCAAGCTCCTGCTGGTGATCAAAAGGCTTCCAAAACCTCTTGGCAGAAACTCAAAAGGCCTTAGAAAAGTCCTGTCAAAGACCCAGAAAGACCTCCAAAAGACTCCAAAAAGACCCTGTAACTTTCCAGCCAGCCACCTTCTTATAGTGTCCTTTTCCCAACGGTTCCGCCTTCAAAATGGCTTTTTTCATAAGCTTAAACCATTGTTGCTCACTTGTTCCTATAATAACTTAAGCTTACATACTTACTTTCTCAAAAGCTTAAAGTATTAATTCACTATTTCCTTGCTTATACTTTAAGCTTTTGGCTTCTAACTAATCATTTTCATCAGGAAACCTGCCAGAACTCAACCAATGAATGTAGAGCGCAGAAATAGACCATTTATGAAGTTCCACCAGGATCCAACCATGAAAATAATTTCCACAGCTCAAACTGCTCAAATCAACAACTCTTTGTGTACCAAAGCATTAACTGGTTCATTATTCTGGCACCATTTATCCCTGCATTCAACCTAAACCCATTTAAATAGTAGAATAATATTTAAATTGTTTTTTCTGGACCTCTTTAACATTTTCCCCATATATTTACAAATATTGTAAAATCCAAGGAAAACATCCCATCAAAATAGCTTTGTATCCAGCTCTCATAGCAACATACCTTCATCTATCCTAGGAACTTAATAAATATCTTACCCACACTTCTATCCACATTCCTTCTTAATTTTGCTACTAAACCAAGGCAAAACATTCCACATTTTACCACCTTGGCAAATCAATTTGTCAAAATCTTGGCTCATTTCTCTGGACCACCAGTTCTTCATTATCATCTTCTGATCCTTCAGCCAGCTCATATTCCAAATTTCAGCTTAACCAGCAATTAGTCCATATTAGACAACAAACAGCTTGTTCCAGTCTTTCAATAGCTTATCAGTCCTCTGGCTACTCCTTTATCATGACCAGCTACTCTTGCATCATGATCTCTGAGCCCTTCAACTTATCATCATTAGGAACCACCTTGGTTCCACCTGCACAAAGAACCCTTTTTGGTTCCAAAATTTAATATGAACCAACAGTCCCTCAACTATTCTTCACTGTGATCAAACAGTCCTTCTTACTAGTCTTCCCTGCTGATTACGTGAACCACCTTGGTTCTTTATCTCAGTCCCTGTTATTGGAACTTGTAGACCCAGGCATGAGTCTACATTGAACTGGCGTTTAACTGGGCCCTCACAAGTGGTACTCCACTTAAGACATTCAACCATAGATCAATGTCTATGCATTGTCTTTACTCACCCAGGTGATTAAGTCTGGGCTTTCAGTTGCAAAGTAATCAGATTTACTTCCCTGAGGCCTGATCACACCAAGTTCTGCAGCTGCTTCCCCAAGCAAACTGCCTTGATGACACCTCTGAGCAAATTCATGCCCTCCAATGCTCACTTTGGGTTCCACCCAAAGCTCCCATGGGGACATAAATGAAGACACCCTACCAGTCTGTTAGGTAGGATGCTTGCTCACAGACCTCCTGTAAGCATATCAGGGTACATAGAGCCCTCAGAGCTCTTCCCTTCCCTGGCAGCCCGCGTTACCCACCAGGGGTCCAAAACCTTCTCCCCCCAGACAGACAAAGTTCCCTGCTTGCTATCTAAGTCTTCACCCTTCTGCAGCCACAGTTCCCTGCTAGGTGAAGAGATATAGGCCAAAGAAGCCAATATCTTCTGCTGGGTGGAGGCAACATCTGCCTCTGGTAGTCCTTTGTTACCTACCAGCCAGGCCTTAATTACCCTAGTAGTTCTATGTTATCTACTAGGCTCACCTTACTTACCCCTAGTAGTCTTATGTTATCTACTAGGCCTCTACCTGCAACAAACAACCAAAAAAACTTTTGCTTGGCCAACATTAGCCCCGCCTGCAAACCACCAAACATGTGGACCTTCACAGGGGCCATGGGGAATTTCATTGATCTCCTACTCCTAGAAAGCTTAGGCTTGCAGACCCAACTGGGAGGAACTGTTTGCCTAGCCAATGGAAGTACACCCCCAGTATACCAAGTAATCCAGCCCGCTATGGTAGAGACTGGCAGAATACTCTTTGAGCTCAACTTTTTGGCCCTGAAGGACCTGTCTTTTCCTGTCATATTGGGGATGCTCTGGGGGAGCAAGCTAAATGCAATATTGACTGGGACACCCACCAAGACAATATCTCTAGTAATGGGAAGTCAGACAACGTGACTTTGGGACAAACCACTGCCCCCTCCTTGAACGTGGTGGAGATCTTGCCAACCTTAGAAAGCATCCTGTCACAATATGAGGACTTTTTCAGAAAAGCCCCCCTTCAAACCCTCCCCAAGCAAAGGACTAGCAACCTCTTCATTGAACTCATACCTGGAGAGACACACAAGTAGGGCAAGGTCTACCCCACCACACACCCAGGGTATTGTCTTGAAGGAGTACATTTCAGAGTTGGTTGCCAAGGAACACATGAGGTGCTCCCAGTCTTTGTGCTCTTCCCCAATCTTCTTTGTAAAGAAGAGTGACAGAGGACTACAACCATGCGTTGACTACAGCCCGCTCAATGCCATCACAGTAGAGGATTGCTACCCAGTCCCCTCTGCAGAGCAACTGACAGATCACTTGACAGGAGCATATGTATTTTCCAAGCTCAACCTATGCAATGCCTACAACCAGGTCTAAATTGCAGAAGGCAACAAATGGAAAACAGCAGTCTGCACTCAGTTTGGATTATAAAAATACCTTGTCATGCCCTTTGGCTTGTGCAACACCCCCTCTGCGTTCCAGGCCCTCATGAACAAGATCCTGTTTGAACTCCTGGATTTATGTGTGGTGGTGTACTTAGAAAACATCCTGGTATACTCAAAGGATAAAACTACCCATCTCCAAGACCTTGATAAAGTCCTGTTTAGCGTCAGGAAGCAAAACTCTACTACAAACAGGAGAAGTGTGAATTTATGAAACCTGAGGTAGAATTCCTGGGCTATGCCATTTGAAAGGGGGGATTCATCATTGCTCCCTCCAAGGTGGCTGCAGTACTGGATTGGCCAATTCCAAATTACAGGACCAAACTTAGGGGATTCTTTAGCTTGGCAAACTTCTGCATGAAGTTCATTAAGGATTTTGCCAAGATAGCCCACCCCCTCATCACCCTCACGGCTAAGAGCGTACCCTTTGAATGATCAGACGCAGCTCAGGAAGCCTTTGAGGCCCTTAAGATAGCCTTTATCTCTGCCCTAGTCCTGAGAAGACCAGATCCTGAGCTCCAATCTTTTTGGAGACCAATGCATCAGATTTTGCATTAGGGGCGGTTCTAATTCAGGAAGGGGAGCCTGGAGTATACCACCCTGTGGAATACTTCTCCAAGAAACTGCTGGACTGGGAACATAACTACAATGTTTACAAGAAGGAAATAATGGCAATTGTGAAGGCCTTCAAACATTGGCAAAGATACCTGAAAGGAGCCAAGCACACGGTCATTGTGCGTACAGACCACAGGGATCTTCTATACTTCACAGAAAAAAGGAAGATCTGCCAGTGTTTGTCTAGGTGGGCCTTGGACCTGACCTCTTATGATTTCAAAATAAGCTACATCCCAGGCCATAACAATGAGGCCCCAGACGCCCTTAGTCAAAGGGAAGACCTCAACAATGGGTATCACTCATATGAACACTTAAACACCTGCCTGGTTCTTAGACCCAAACAATTTTTGCTCACAGTCCTAGGTATATCCCAACCCACCTCCACATTGGAAGATGAGATCAAGATTACCCAAAAGAATTTGCCAATGATCCAGGAGATAGTGGACAATATGAATTATGACAACCCAAACCGCAACCACAAGCTGAGACAGGGTCTACTCTTCAGACACAACAGATTGGTGTTTCCCCTAGGGGCTATCCAGGACTAGGTCCTCAGAGAGATCCATTAATCTCCTCTGAGAGGTCACAGGGGAGTGAAGAAAACCATGAAAATGCTCTGCTTGAACTACTGGTGGCCCTACATGTTCCCATAGGTGAAGGACTACATCAGTTGGTGTGTATCATGCATGAGGAACAAACACTCTACACAGAAATCTCACAGATTCCTTCAACCCCTTCAGATTCCCACAATGCCATGGGAATCAATCTCCATGGATTTCATCACTGATCTCCTTTCAAGCAAAGGGTTCACCAGCATCCTGGTATTTGTAGATTGACTCACCAAAACAGCAGAGTTTGTGGCCTGCTCTAGTGGGATGATAGCCATAGCCACTGCCTGCCTGTTCCTTGAGCACACCTACAGACACCAAAGACTACCAAAAGACATTGTCCCTGACAGAGGAACACAATTCACCTCCAAGTTCTGGGGCAAAATCATGAGGCAGCTACAGATAAAGTTGAACATGTCAACTGCCTTCTATCCTCAGACCAATGGACAGACAGAACATATCAACAAAATCTTAGAAACATACCTCTGAGCCTACGTTAACGCCAAACAAGACAACTGGTCAGATCTGCTGCCCATAGCTCAGTTCAGCTACAATAGCTCCTACCACTCAGGGACTAAGATGATCCCCTTTAAGGCTAACTACGGCTACTATCCTCAAGGAATCCCAACCTCAGGACAACCGGGTACCGTTCCCCAGGCCAACAGTTACTTCAAGACCCTCCAAGACATCCAGGAGGAACTACAGAGTAACCTACAGATGGCCCAACAACGCTACAAGACTCAGGCAGACAAACATCAAAGGCCTACACCCAAGTTACCAATATGGTTCAATATATACCTGGATACCAAGAACCTCAAACTTAACCAGGTGAAGCGCAAGCTTGGACTAAGGCGCATTGGTCCCCTCCAAGTCCTCCAGAAGGTATCAGCCACTGCCTACAGGGTACAACTCCCAGCCCACTCCAGCTCACACAATGTGTTTCATGTATCCAGGCTAACAGCTGAGCGCAGCCCTCCACCACCCCATCAGACCAAGGACTCTAGACCTCCACCTGAAGTCCTACAGCACACACCAGAATGGGAGGTAGAAACAGTGCTAGGTTACCAAAAGGTCTGCAACCAGGTCCAGTACCTTGTCTCCTGGGTAGGGTAGCCATCAGAGTCCAACTCTTGGAAACCAGAGTCTAACCTCATAAACGCCCCTGAGAAGATTGCCCAGTACCATCAGGGGAAGGATACTCTAGAGGGGGGAGGAAAGGCAAATGTCAAGAATATTCCTGACATAAATCAGATTCTGACTGAGGGGCAATGTTGGAAAAGAATAGGAGAATGTCCAATTAAAAAGGCAAAATTTAATGAGTATTTCCCCCCTTTATTTGGGGAAAATAAAAATCAAATAAAGGAGGAAAAAGAATCCAATAGTTGCCGTAATATTTTATCATCTGAGCAGGCGCCCACTGCAACTGCGCAGACACCCACCAGCACTCTCTGCCAGCCTCCCTGTGCCCAGTCAGCCGCCAGCGGGCCTCCCACCAGCCCCTGCTTGCCCACCAAACCCCCACCACCCAGCTAGCCACCTGCAAGCCCAGCCTGGCACCAGCAGGCCCGCTGCCAGTCCCCTGCCTACCTGCCAGCCCCCACCAGCCCCCAACCTGCCAGCCAGGGCCCAGGCAGCCACCTGCTTGCCCAGCTGCCTGCCAGTAGGCCTGCTGCCAGCCTCCTGCCTGACTGCCTGCCTGTCAGGCCCCCGCCAGCCAGCCGCCTGCGGGCCTGTTGCCAGCCTTCCAGCCACCAGTCAGGCCCCTGCCAGCCAACAGCTTGCCCACCTAGCCCCCAGAGGGCCAGCCCCCAGCCTACCCGCTTGCTCCCTGGGTCTCACCTGGCTGCCAGCCACCCAGATCCCGGGTCCCATCTCACAGCCAATCAGAAGCCCCCATAACCTGCAACCAATCAAAAAAGTCCCTGATTTTAGGGAAAAACACTGATTAATTCCTGCCCTTCAGAAGAAGGGCAAATCCAGGGTTCAGGTTCTACAAATTATTCTGATCTTTCAGAAGAGGGGACAAATCAGGTTTCAAAAGTTAAAAATAATTTTACTCCAAACCAATGGGATTCAGAGGACCAAACCACATGCTTGAGTCCAGACCCCAGCCAAACTAAGCCTTCCAAAACAAAAGTAGATTTTGAAAGTTCCATGAGTTTTCATCATCACCTGAATCCACATCCAGAGAAAATTATTGGCTCTAGGCAAGAATGGCCAAACCCCCAACAGATTGTCAAAGAACATGAATTTGACCACCTTCTCAAACCCCAATTCCCAATCACCTTGTCCAAACTTTTGGGTTTTCTGATCCCTTTCTTTCATTCCCACTTGCAAAGTTTTGCAAGTGGGAAGCACTATAAATAAGGGACCCTTCCTCAGTAATAGCTTGTGCTATTATTGAGCCTAATGCCCTCAATAAAGCTAAATTCACTTAAAAACTTAAGTCAACTTTAAAACTAGTTAGTCCCCGCCAAACTCTCTCCAATCCAAGGAAGATGAACCATCTCATCTTCACAGCCTTGCTTACAGCTTGCCTTGGGATTGGAGGCTATCAACAAGGACCAGAGTTCTTTGGCCCCTCACCAGAAGGGTTAGGTCATGATCCTCACTATGACCCTGGACAACTTAACTCCTCCTACTCTGGTTCCTGGCCTCCCCAGGTGTCCCTGCATTCCACGCTGTCCATTGCAGTGTACACCTCCATGTACTATGTGTTAACATACTTTGCCAGGAGCTTTGGAAGATACAACCTCCATACTAAGGTCTTCCCTTGGTTGATGACCATCTACCCAATCATCACTGCCCTGACTGGCTTCCAGTTTGTCAACCTCCTGTCATACTTGCTACAAGTAGTACCTACTGTAACTGGGTATTATACCCCAGGAAGCATATGCTGCATTTTCTAATGCACTCAAGGTGAACCAGATCTTATGTTACACTTCAAAGCACATAAGGCATCCCTTATGTCCATGAAGATTATCAAGACCCTCCTGCAGGATATGCATATGAAAAATGGAGGAACTGTGGTCCACAAAAAATAAGACAAATAGCTATGGTACTACTTCTTGTACCCTGCACATCATGACTCTTGGCTCTAATGGACAACCCAAGCAACAAGGCTGTCACAATTGTGGTCAGATTAGACACCATTTGAAAACCTTCACCAATCCACGTGTAGAGGGATGTGTCCCTAAGGAACAGGAGGGAAAAGAGAGGTCAGCTTAGAAGCAGAGACACTCTCTGCTGACCAATCTCCCCTGTCATCTTCTGATCCTCCTTCTGATAAAAAATCACCTCCTTTGTCTGGCCCTACTATCCTCCATCTATTTCATGATCTATCAAACAACTCTGAGCCTGAAGATTCTGACTAGGATGAATAAGATGGTTATGGTTATTTAATGCTGGCTGTCCTTGAAACTGTTTCTGTCCCCTATAAGCTCTGCTTAGGGAAGACCACTACTACAACACACGCGCCTCCTGATAATGCTAAGGCCATGATGGCCTGTCCTTACCTAGCTCAGTCTCACTGACCCCCTATTTTGGTGGATTATTTTGAAGAAGATGCTGAGCTTGTAGAGGCCCTCTTCCAAAATGTTACTGTGTCTCTCCCTTTGCAAACTCTAAACAAGGAGATTCCTGCCTTGATATGCATGTTGGCAAAACAGGAAAGGAACTGGAAGCCATGCAAGAAGTCCTGACTGTCTTACCTCCCTTTGGGAAAGATACCACCCACGTAGAAGTATCAATCCAGAAGATTAAATTTAAGGTCATCCTGGATACAGGCTCTCCTGTCAACGTTGTATCCTCCAAGTTGATGAAAAAGCTCAAACTGGCTCCTGGTCTCAACTATAATCAGTCTTATGAAACTGCTGGTATGCCTCAGACTTGGGCTATTGACACTTACTCTTCTCTGACAATGAGGTTTGGGAAACTCCTCATTGTATTCCCCATGGTTGTCTTAGAAAACAAAAGCTATGACCTCCTGGTAGGCACCCAATTCCTTTGAGAGTACAATGAGATTGTCAACTTTTGGGATGGATATCTGTCCCTCTTAGAATATGAAGTCCCATTAATCTTTGAAGAACCTCCCTGTGTCCCAGACAAGCAACTAAAGACTTGTGTTCTTGATATCCCACAGGAACTTTCTTGCTGAAGTATAGGACTCACTCTTCTAATATTCTCTCCCCTCCTCCTTCCTGTCCTGCTGAAGAAGGTGTCCCTATACTTGCTCCTGCAGCTGTTACCATCCCTTCTGGATCTCAGGTGGTCATAGATTCTCAGATATCTTAAAAGTTGCCTGAGAAGTTGTTCTTAGAGTTGTACTCTCCTGAATCCTTGAGTCACAAAGAACCTTGATTATGCCCTGGGATTCTGGATTGTAATAATAAAGAACCTGTACAGCTACTGATAACCAATTTTTTTGCTTCCCCCATGCAGGTTTCTTGAGGTCAAATTATGGGCAACAGTTATATCTTAAGAGCAGAACAAGTGGTCTCCCTCTATCTCTTCAGAGCGTTCAGTGACTTCAACTTACCAGAAGGAGACCCTCAAGTCCTCTCTCTATTTACTGCTGCTGACTTCCCACATATGTCTCCCATTCAGCAGAAAGATGTACTAGAGCTTCTCAACCAGTTTAAGGATATCTTTGCATCCTGGCCTAATAAATATGGCCTAGCTAAAGGAGTTATTCAGCAAATTGACAAAGGTGATGCTATGCCTTTCTGTGCTAAGCCCTACCACCACATTAGAGCAGAAGATGCCTAGGTTTCTAAAGAGCTAAACAAACTCTTGGATGCTTGCCTCTTAGCTTTGTCTCAGAGTCCTTGAGCCTCACCCTTGCTGATCCTTAAGAAGAAGAATGGGGCTATCACATTGTGATGGACTATTGCCGCTTGAACTCTCTCACAAAAAAGGATTCATACCCACTTCCAATAATTGATGATGCTCTCAGACATCTGAGAGGCTCAAAACTATTCTCTGCCATGAATTTAGCCTCTGGATACTAGCAGTTTGACTTGTCCCCCAAGGATTGTGAAAAAGCTGCTCTTATTACGTCCAAAGGTCTTTATGAACCCACTCAAATGCCTCAGTGGCTTTGCAATGCTCCTGCCACCTTCCAACAAGCCATGGATTCTATCCTGCAAAATCTGAAGCTCTCCTGCGTTCTGGTGTATATGGATGATATAAAAATGTTCAGTTACACCTTCACTGATCATTTAGACCATCTCAAAGCTGTTTTCCTTAATATTTGGGATGAAGGTCTAAAGCTTAAGCCGTCCAAGTGCTCCTTCTTTAAAGAGTGTCTTGAATTATTAGTTTACAAAGTCACCCAAACTGTGATAAAACCCATGAACAATAAGGCAGAGGCCATTAATATGATGCTACCCCCACAAATCTACGCAAGCTCCAGGTGCTCCTTGGCATGATGGGATACTACCAGAAAGTTATCCCCAAATTTTCTGAACTAAGTGAACCCCTTGTTCAACTGCTCAGGAACGTCCCCTTTGAGTGGAATGATAGCCAACAACAATCATTTGAGGCTCTAAAGACCAAGCTTAAGGAAGCCCCTATCTTATTCTACCCCAATTATGACAAAGAGTTCATCTTATACAATGATGCAAGAGGGTAGCTGTGGGTGCAATTTTGGCTCAGTTAGACAATGAAGATGTGGATTGACCTGTAGCTTATTCTTTGTGTGTCCTCAAAAAACATGAGAAGAACTATAGCATCACCAAAAAGGAATTCTTGGCAGTTCTACATGATGTAAAGCAGTTTCAACACTACATCTACAGGGCCCTCTTCACCGTAGTTACTGATCACTCCTCCCTTAAGTGGTTACAACAGCTAAAGGAACCTGAAGGTTGACTGGCTCAGTGGGCCCTGCAGTTACAAGGGTATTATTTCACTGTGGTGCACAGGCCTGGTGTTCAACATCAGAACACCAATGAACTATCTAGAATGTCTATACTAGCCATCTATTCTGCTGAAGCTGATTGCCTGTAAAAGTTAATAGGATATCCTGATGCCTGGGAAACCAATACCAAAGAGATACACCTGGCTCTTCAGTCCCTATCAAAGAACACTATAATCTGGGACAGGAAAATGCTCAAGAAGGTCAACAATGCCTATCTTCCCTACGTTTGTCCCAGCATGAGAATAGCCATTATTTTTCAAGCCCACATTGACGCTGGGCATAGAGGTATAGCAAAAACTCATGAATGGATATACAAAATCTTCTACTGGGAAAACATGCACCTACTTATCCCTGACGCCCTTGCATCCTGTCACTCTTGCCAGCTCCAACGCCCTCAACTATCCCAACATCAGTTCAAGATCATCCCACCTAAGCATGCCTTCCACACTGTGAGTATTGATGCTGTTGGACCTCTCCCTTGTTCTAGGTCTGGTTGTTGCTTCATCTTAGTATCTGTGGTCCACTTTAGAAAATGAGTTGAAGCAAGAGCCACAAAAGATATAACTGCCAATACAACTGCAAATTTCTTGCTGCAAGACATCTTCTACCACCATAGATGTCCTCAAATCTTGATTTCTGACAATGACACCAATTTTAATGCTCATCTCATCACTTCTATTGCAGAATCTATGGGCACTCATCAGTCTTTCTCTTCCCTGTACAACCTGTCCACAAATGGAACTGTAGAACACAAAAATTCCTCCCTTGTATCCATTATGAGGAAGCTTACCCTTTTGAATGCTGCCAATTGGAATATGTTTCTTTCCACTGCTCTTTTTGCATAATAGCTAAGCAGACATTGGGTAACTAGCCAATCCCCCTTTGCTATTCTGTATGGGCCTGAATATACAACCCCCTCAATCTTGGGCTCATCATTGATTGAAGTTGATGCTGCTACCAACCCCAAAACTCATTTCAAGGACTTGACTGATTGAATCATTGACATCCAGGCAACAGCGCACTTAACAGCCTATAAGGTCAAGGCTCTAGAGCTAACTCCTTCTAATGCATCTTGAGAGCCCCTTTTAGAATTTAAAGTGGGTGGCCTGGTCCTCTACTATCAAAACTGCACTGGAGGTAGAGCCCACAAATTGGACTCCCTATGGGTTGGGCCCTATGAAGTCACTTTTAAGAAGAGTGTTGAGTATAATGTGAAGCTGCTATTGTCTGGCTGTCCTTTTGCCCAAGTTCACTCCAAATTCCTCTGCAAGTATCAACTTCCTGAGTCCAATCTTGAGGGGAAGATGTTGTAAATTTCACCATTAATGCCATTTTGATATGGCCTGTGAATAATGATATGTACAAAGATTTGGTCGGTTTTGATTTTGACTTTGGAAATTCCTTGCCTTCAATAAATGGGTTGACATCAATGTTCACCCATTCTGGAATACCATACCTGCCCTCAACTGATCCTGGTATGATTTCAACCCAAAACAATCCCCTCTGCCACTCTGTCTACCTATTGATTGATCATTGACCCTTTTCTACTATTTAAGTAGAATCATTTCTCTTAATAAAGACAAGTTTATCCACATTTGTATTCTTCAAGCCTTTTCCTTTCCTTTTTTGCCAAAAGAAAATCTTCTTGTATTCCAGGGAATTAAGATACATGCCCTTAATTTTGTTCTGAAGGCTAACCCAAGGCTAGCTTTGAACCTCAAACCTTTTGTTGTAAAGATTTCCTGCCGTGTCCTCCTAATGTTGTCCCCAGGAGCCAAACACAACAAATATGCTTAATAGATATACTAAGTGCTAGGCTATTAGTATAAGTTTGGAAAACTTTTGAGGAAATGTCAAGAGAAAAGCTTTAAAATTTTTCCAAAGCAAGTTTCTGTGGAAAAAAGAGGTATATAAATTCAAGGAAATGTTAAGAAAGGAATTTCAACGTTTCTCTGAAGCAAGTTGCTTGAAGAGCAGGAGGCAAGATAATTTGGGAAACCCATTTGTGTCAGAAATACCAATGTGATGTTTCTTGTCAACTCTGAAGTTAGCAATTTAGGCCTGGATTCCCCTCTCTTTTCTGATATTATTAAAACTCCCAAAAAGGAAATATTAGTTAGTAGTATATGTTCAAAATTACCTGAATTACTTGATTTGAATAATTACTATCATTTTCTACTGAGAGGGACGGGAATAAACTTGAGACCATTCTGGACAACTGCTGCCGCCTAATTGAAGTTAATAATATACTTAATTCAAACCAGCCATTACATTTGAACACACACAGCCAATCAGATGCTTCAGTTTCACTTCAAAATTTAAATTTAATGTTTGATAATGTTAAATTGGAGCCTCTGATGCCAAGCTCTGTACTTCCTGTTTCCATTGTCTCTGGCTGTTTGTCTTCTCCAGTTCTGACCCCAGAGCTTGTGAGGGCCAGCTCCAAAAATTCCCAAGCTGTTGGAACAGTACTTGGGGATGCTCCAGGGGCAATATAATTTTAAAATGCCAGTTTAAAAATGCATTCTAAAATTAATACTGCTCTCATGTCATTGAGGAGCTAGTCTAAACTCCTTAAATCCCCAGATTTCCTCAATATCTACTAGCAAATTCTCCTCATTCAGATGCTATATAAGCCTGATAGAGCCAATTCTTATTCTTGTTCAGTCAATAAAGTCTTTACCCAATCAACTTTTCATACTACTTGCAATTGCTTCCTTTTCCTCCACAAAGAACCATGATATTATCCAAGTCCTCCCAATGAGGGTTATTTGGGTATAAATGGTTGGTTTGGCTACTCCTGCTGCAGGCCTTTGGGGCCAGCGTTTTGTTAAGGAAGAGAGCAGACTCTAGTTCTTTCATTCCTCCTCAGTACCTATAAAAGTCCTGGCGTTGTGTAATACCTGGCGTATGATATACAGCCACTCCTTTATCCTACAACTCTCTTGTTACAGATAAAAAATATGTACAAGTATATCCCCAAGACTCAGACTCCAAATGTCAGGGCCCAAGGGCTTCTGACTTTGAACCATTAAATTGAAGATTGGATCTATTTAATTTATTTATTTCAAGGACCAAAAATGACCACAAATGAAGGGGAGGGGAATCTGGCTCTTTTTATACCATTTGTGTTGTGCCCTGCCCCAAAGGACAGGCTTTGAATCAATCTTAAGTTAGAGTTAAAACTTAAGTTTACATTGATAACCTATTAGTAATATTTAATCAAACAATTACCTTGGTTTTTGCTCTTGCTTCAGGTTTGCGCTTGCTTTTGGTTTTGTTTTTGCTCTTGCATGTTTACACACAGTTTATATTTACTTTTTTATATAATTCATATTTTAAAATAGGTCTTTTCACTTTTAACACTCTGCTTACACAACTGCTATCTTCTTCCCCTGCAGCATGCAGATATTTGGCTTGATGTTGCCAGCAGTTTTCCCCATCACCATATGTTCCTCTTTTGTTTATCAAACTTACCTGCCAAGAAACTCTCTCCTTGCCAATGAAGATCTTCCCCAGGTCTTGGCTTTTATGCCATATAAAGAAAGACACCAGAAAAGTAAGCTCTTAAGCTGAAATTCTAAGTGGATTTCCCCAATCACTATCACAGGTTTTTTACTTCAATTTTTTTATTTTCTTTTTCTCAATCTTCAATTCTAACTTCAAAATTTAATTAGGATCTCATCTTTTTAAGTTTAGGTTTATAGTAAATTACAATTTTTTAGGTCTCAATTTGCTTCCAGATTTTATTAGAGTTAAATATCTAGTATAATTTGGATGGAGATAGCTAGACAACAAGCAATTAGCTTGTTGTCACCATTCTTTAATATTAGGGATAGTCTAACTAATTTTATGTTAAGATATTCTCACGGGGAATATCCTGACGTGGATATACCCTTAGTTACTAACAAATATTTATTCAATAACTTATTCTATGTAGTTTGTTTAGGTATAGTTAACTCAATGACACATTTTGTGTCTAATAATAAGTTTTTGGCAGGTCTCTTAAAAGTACTCTACAAACTTTACCTTCTTTTCTTTATCTTTTGAACCTAAATCTGAATGCTTTGCACAGTATCATATATAATCTTGCACCCTATTGGGAAAGACCTTAAAATTTGATCTGATTATTTTAGATCATTCTCAGAGGCTCTTGGGTCTTCATCTGGGGGCTCATTCTGTGAGTCTGAGACATCAGCTGATTATATGGCATCATATTTTTTTGAGAATCTTCAAACTTCACACTTTGCTTTTGTTTATTGTCCAAAAAATTAGCTTAAATCAAAGCTCCTTCTTTGTGGCTTCAATTTGAGCGTAAGAACGTCCAAATTCAATCAGTATCAGCTGAGATACACTAGTATTTGTTTGCGCAGCGTTGATTGTTGTCTTTGTAGGCCCAATACCTAATCACATTTCCTTTTTGGGATGTATCAATGACTTCTCCTGGGCTGAATATTCAACTCGGATTAACTTCTGAACTATTTCACCTAGGGAGACTGTCAAGTAGTCATTTTGATGGCAAGGATATGCTCTATCAGCCCAGGTAGTTAAAACACAACTTTTGGAAATGACAATGTTATGGCGGTTCATGACACCAAACATATTCCATCCATTGGCCTCAGCTTTCCTTCTAAGTTACCTTGGAGGCTAATTCTTCTTGGGTAGATTTAATCCCCTTATTGGTTGATACCATCTCCTTGAGGAGATATTCCATATGAGTATGGTCTCTGTTCCTGTAGGTACCCTGGTCATCAGTCTAAACCCTTCAGCTATCATACACTGTATTGGATGTATGTTTCCCAGTGAATGGTTTCCTGACAATATGCTTTTGGTTTTGCCACAGAAGCAAGATAAAAGAGTAATGTTGAAGAAAGTGCAGCAAACAAGGCAACTAGTAGATTCTTAGGGAAAACAGGAACATTCAAATGCATCAAAATCTTGAAGAAAACAGAGATACTGCTAGGTACACAGGGCACAAATTTTCAATATTTTGGTAAGCTTTTTGCTTCTTATTTTGGTTTTGGCAAATCTGTGAAGCAAAGTGCTTCATTTGTTTGGAGATGAATAATGTTGACAGGATTTTTTGTGTTTGAACCTTATTTTGTAAACTGTTTTCCATTAATAGAATTATCTAAAACTCTATTTAATTTACTAAAAAGAAACAGGGAGATGTAATGTGATTAGTTAAAGTAAGCTTTGAAGATCATTTTATCATAGGGAAGTGAGAGCACAGATATTTAAAGCTTTTGAAAGAGCCAGCCTAAATGGGATTTAGCCTAAGACAAGGTGAAGCTATATAAGAGCAGTTGACTGAAAAGGTGCCAGAGGCAGATATAAGACAATTTTTCATTAAAATATCTTACTTTTGAACACACCCTTGGCTTCAAATTTAGTATAATTTCATCCTAAAGCAGTAGATCAGGACTGATGACTCACTTAAGGCATCCCTTAAATATTAAAACAGATGTATTTCAGAAGGTTTCTAAGGGGCTCTTCCTTATGTTAAATAAAGAAGTACATGAACCCACATATCTATGAGCAGTAGAATCATGAACTCTTTCCTCCATATATGTACCTAAATTTTGGGAAGGAGGAGCAGTATAAGAAGCAGTGCACCAGGTTTTTGAGGAGAAAAACAACTGGTGAAGAGTGAATGAGCCTTTCAAGAGGACTTGCCCTTACAAAAAGTGGAAGCAAGTTCCTGGGCAAGGAGTTTGATACACCCTTTCTGGAGCTATACAACCCCCAAAGAAAGAAAGAAAGTGTAAGGAAAATGTTCCCTTACTCCCCATTACTAGGGTAATCCTTATTAGAATCAAAAATTCAGTAAGCCCTGTCTTAATCTACAATAACAAGATGATAAAATAATATTTTAATCAATAGTACAATTGGTAAAATTTAACGCAAAAACACTCCAGAAATCCAGTTGGAACAGTTAAATCAAGATTAGTGTCAGGAAGCCAGGCATAGGTAGAGGCATTGGTTGGCTTGGGTTGGAATACGGCTGGTCCAGAAGGTAATGCCCACCATAGGATGGGTGCTAACTTGATAATATAGGAAACAGATTGCTCAAGAAAAGACCAGGACCCTGAATTGAGTACCATAGTGTCTACCATTCCCGTCAAAGTAATGTAGAGTACTCAAAAAAGTTGGGTGGACGTAGTCTCAGCGGCGGTGGGGGTCTTCATTGGGTGGTTAGGTTGCAGGGTTAAGGGCGGAGTCATGGGAACAAATTGTACAGGCAGATAATTGTACTTGTCTTTGAATAATAAGGGCGGCACCTTGATCCTCTTTCCTTCACATCCTATGTATTCAGTTTCTCTAGTCCTTGCCAAGAGATTGGCAATGAGAATGGTCTCCAAGTTGTACTCCGCATAGGCAGGGTTGGGTGAGTATTTGGTAAAATGTACAGGTCCAAAGGGGGCTCATGGGGGACAGTATAGTGCCTGGGGAGGGTCAGCAGGTTGGTCTCCAGAGGAGGTGGTTGCCTGATGGTCTACTTGGCTGGAGTTAAGATGAAAGATCACTAAGACTATATAAGGTAAGATCTGTTTGAAACAAAGGTTCATAAAACTTTATTATTGAAAATGACAATGTGATAATCACCATACTGCCGGGGTTTTTATACCATGAGACTTTGCTTCTTCAATTTTTGCAGGGTTCAGGTTTGCAGACAAGGCAATGGCAGGGCATGGATCTTGACTTATAGTCTTGAGGGCTGCAGATCCAGGTTGTGCCTGCTCTGGTGAATAGAAGTGGCAAGGCTTTGTTCTGCCGCCACTGTTCACTATGTCAACTGAGTAGTTCAATTATAATACCCATTCTGGACAGAAGACTGGCAGTTGCTGGTGGTCATTGGCAGAGTTAACCGTAGGTTTTGTTTTAACCTCCTTAAGGCAAGCTACAATCTCTGCATAGGTCCAGATCTTTGGTGGCACAAGGTTGGCAGCAATCTGGTGACCATTTGGGGAATTGTTCTTGGGAGACTGGCAGATCTTGGAGTAACTTGTCAACTTGGGTTTACAAT
This sequence comes from Entomophthora muscae, assembly GCA_014839935.2. Classification (NCBI taxonomy): domain Eukaryota; kingdom Fungi; phylum Entomophthoromycota; class Entomophthoromycetes; order Entomophthorales; family Entomophthoraceae; genus Entomophthora; species Entomophthora muscae. The sequence continues at coordinate 2,941 of QTSX02007369.1, read as the reverse complement.
TTAACAATTTGGCAGGTTCCTGTCCACTTTGTGTGACTCAAGTAGTCTTTGGAGGTTTGGGGTTTGATTCCAGGGTTTCCAATGTTGATTTTGAACCTCCAGTATTGGCTCTTGGTAGGTTGGCAGGTTTCTTTTCCCCCTGTTGGGGCCATCTATCTATGGTGGTCTAGGGCTTGACCCAACTAGCAGTTGGGCGGTTCCCTGTCCACTCTGTTCAATATAAGGCTTTCCCTGAGACCTGGGTTTCAATTCCCAGGTTTTCAATAAAAGTATTGAAATGTCATTCATGACAATTAGCCAGATTTTGAATGCAAAAAATAGGAGCCTTAAATTACAAGCAGCATGAACCAACTAATCATAAACTCCAGATTCAAATTTACAAATGGGTTTAGATGACAGCAAGCAGGTAAGCCAATCAGATATGTCAAAATCTGATTTCAAACTCACTTTCAAGTGCAGGAACTTAAACCATGCCGTAACTGTGCTGTATTAGCAGAGTTACACAGGAAAATAATAGGAAGCTATATAACTATTGTTATTGAGATATATGGGTTATATAGTTGTAGTGAATCATTAGAAGAGAAACAAGATTGAGGTGATTAATCAGTTGGATTGAGCAGGGGTGATGTGATCCCTGTAATGGGTGAAGCGCTAAAATGAGCTGTCCATCAGGCTGGGGTTGTCACTGGTTTGTGTTGCTGGATTTATAAATCCAGTCTAATTTCTGCATTTGTCTACAGGTGATAGGGAAGTTGATTTGCAGGTCACTGATCCTCTTGGGAAGAACCTTTCAGGGGGGTTAACCCCCAGTTGCAACAATGAGATAACAACAGACCAATCATATCTCCTGAAATTGAAATTTGAATGTATAACTGATAAAGAAACCACACAGGCAATAATACCCAACCATTTGGAAGCAGAAGAACCAAAAACCCAATGTGGTCTCATTAACAAAAACATCCAGATATCAATCAAAGGCCAATAAGAAATCAAAACCCAAAATGTGAACACAGTTTAGATGAACTAAGCACCCAACAGATAACAAACAACCAATCAAACCCCAAAGATCCATATGCCCTTATCCAATGCAAGGACTGCATTCCTATCAACAAGCTATTCACCTGGGTGACTGTCCAAACACAAGTTTTCACTCTTGTAGGCTGCAGTAAACTGTATCCTGTAAGAAAAGTTCAGATTTAAACCTCCCAGGTGTGGTAAGTGCCAATTAACTATCCATTTACCAGCTTAATATTTAAGCCTCCCCCTCCTTGTTGAGAGCTTGCTCCAACAACTCCACTTTCTCCCTTTTACTATGAATAAGGGAGCTCTATACTTTCATTTGGTTAGTAGAATACCTTCTTGATCCCAGCTATTAGCAGGCCTCTACATGCTGTGGGTGTATTCCTCCTGCTCTGGTGCAATCTCTTGTGGATATCCGCAGAGGGAATAAATAAACCTCCTCCAACTCTCACAAAAACTGTTCTCAACTTTGGGAAGATGAGAGTTGATAGGTTTTGTAAGGGAAGAGAGTATCAATTCCTTGTATGATGACTAAGGATGTCAATACACAGTTACTAACTTCAAAAATACCTTTTACTCATCTAGGCAGATCAAAAAACAGTCTTACTATCTTTAAATGCAGATAAAACCTTAATAAAGAGTAAAGTTGAAGAGAGCAAGAGTTGAATCTTTTATTATTGTTAGAAAAATATCCTTTTATAGGATTGTTATCTCATGGGCAGTTGACCCAAGAATCCTAGGGCCGGATCGGCCTATATAATGGGGCTTTACTGAATAGTGTTATCCCAAAAGGCATCTTGCCCAATGCTCCATCATGAAGTTATTGTTATTGCATCATTTCTGCTCCTGACCTCGTCCTAAGGCAAGAGTGATGCCAGCTGTAATGCCAAGCTGCTATCATGGCTTTATTCCTGAAAACAGTCCATCCATCCCATGTCCTATGGTTGGGATCTAAATCATTGCAGAGTATAGTATAACACATGAAAAATATCAAAGAGTTTTTTGGGGGTTCAACCACAGATAATATAGGCAGAACTGGGTTAAACCATAGACTAACCACTATTGTGGTTATGATGATTGGGATAAGCACCTAAAAGTGCATTAACAGCCAAATTTTCAATTCCTATGGAGCACTTGGATATTTTGGGGGTGGTGCTGCTGCACCACTGGATTGATCAAAGGTGGATACTTGATTTGGATTGGATTTAGGCAGACCAGTCCCTTGATTTTGGGTCAGGAAGAATAATTCTTAATTCTTGGAGAGGTTTGGCTTTAGTGCCACCAATTTGGCTGATGCATCAACGTTTGGGCCAAACATCAATTTATTCTGAATATCTTTCCAAATTCCAATCAATAGATTGATGACTGAATTGTCAAGTCAAAAATCCAGGGATTTTACCCCTGTAGAAAAATTGATCTGGTACAGATTCAGCCCTTGTCAATTGCACTGTCCCTATGTAGAAAAGACTTATATCCCTCCCATTATTTTTCCTAATGTCACTTGGTATGCGGTAGGATATATTGGCCTATACTAAGTCCCACAACAGCTTCCCTCTTCTAGGTAGATCTAGATTGTGGGGGAAAGAAATCAATACAGTGATGGTGGGACTTCCAGTTGGGGCATCTCAAAGGAAGTTTAACCTTAGGGCCTCCCTGCACTCAATTGGAGGAAAAATTTCCAATGAGTGGGTCACTGACAGAAAGACCCAAGAAGATGGTTTAATACATGTAGCAGGTTCAAGGATTATGGTAGTAAAATTCCTATGGAGTTTCCAGGACTATAGGTACAGTACAATGTGCTTGGATTAGAGCTTAGTCAATTGAAGAATGTCATCCTAACCCAGGTAGTCCATGGCTTTGATCAAGGACACTCTATGGTCACCTCCCAGTAGCAGGAGCATTACAATAACTATGTTGTACC